>KK502576.1:0-32137 GCA_000688735.1 Glossina austeni
CACATCCAAGTGTATGCCAGTCCTCAATCACTTCCCAATAACATCAGACTTAGAAAAGCGAAAGGGAGAAAAATAATGTTCTCTTTACTAAAGTAGGAGAACCGTCTTCCCATTCTCCTCTTAGGCTTTCAAGAAAAAACCTCTTGCCAGCTTATGGATAGTAAACCTTAGACCCTTCTTTGACGATTAACTGAGCAGTTAGTTGCTCTTCATAGGCAGCTCCACGAAAAAGTGAAGATTTGGGTATTCCGAAGATTCTCATAGTTTCGCTCCCCACAATAAACTGACAGTAAAAATCATCCCGATGGGTTTAGCGATCCGCCTGAAATTGGAAATCGTGCGGGTTGGATCGGAGAGAGGACCAGTAAAACAAGATTCGCCACAAGGCGAATAAAATTATTTTTATTTATTTCATTTCATCTTGTCATTCACGTCATGCATAATTTTTTCAGTTTAAATATATCTTGTAGCTATTGCAGGTAAAGGACGCAGTCTTAAAATGCCTGTGCTAATTGATATGGCGGCTCAGATAGCTGCTGGCATGGCGTATTTAGAATCACAGAATTACATACACAGGGACTTGGCTGCACGAAATGTACTCGTTGGCGATAACAACATTGTTAAAATTGCTGATTTCGGTTTGGCAAGGTACATATACATATATATATATATATATATGATAATGATGTCACAATGATGTTCAAAATATTGCGACAATTATTCTTCAAATTTTGTCCTTTGTAAACTATACAAACGAGGAAACCATTGGCTATTGGCTAACAAGCTCTATATGCATTTTGTCTTCTTTTTCAACTTTAGACTTATTAAGGAGGATGAATACGAGGCCCGGGTTGGTGCTCGTTTCCCAATTAAATGGACTGCCCCTGAAGCTGCCAATTATTCAAAATTCTCTATTAAGTCCGATGTTTGGAGTTTTGGCATTTTACTAACTGAATTAGTGACCTACGGACGAATTCCATACCCAGGTAAGTTTCCTTATTAATGTGAAAACAAAAAACAAACAACAACAACAACAAACTTTAAAATCATATCTCTTTATATAGGAATGACAAATGCGGAAGTATTAACGCAAGTCGAACACGGTTATCGCATGCCACAGCCGCCTAATTGCGATCAACGCTTATATGAAATTATGCTAGAGTGCTGGCACAAAGATCCCATGAGACGACCCACATTCGAGACTTTGCAATGGAAGTTAGAAGACTTTTATACATCAGATCAAAGCGATTATAAAGAAGCTCAGGCTTACTGATAAATGCTTTACCCCAACCGACACTGCGGAACGCGAACCCAATTAATAAAAACAACAACAAAAACACCAACAACGACAAATTTATCCCCCACTTTAATTATGACGACGACCACACCAGCTTCGAATTCGGGTGCAAAGACAAACAAGGACGAACAAAATTCCAACAACAGAAATTCTTTCATAAGAAAGCCAAATATAAAATCAAAAAATGGCCAATGGCCTAAAACGCATATTAAAAAAAATTTTTGATATATTACAAGGAAGTAAGACAAGAAATGATTTGCGCTTTTCCACGACACATTTAAAAAAAAAAAAAAAGGAAAGAGGAGCTTTTTTTATTAAAAAAAAGAAATGGGTCTGCAGGCAGTGGTATTGTTAATCAGCTTGAAATTCCATTGCAAATAGAATGCTGTTCGAATAGCAAATCATGCAGCGACATAACCTTTCCACAAGTGTCAGAATATAATGTTTAAACACAACAAAAAGTATCGTTTAAAAGGCGTTATGCTAACTAACTGTTAAGTGTATTGTATTTCAAAACAAGAAAACAAAAAAAAAAAAACAAGAAAAAAGGAAACAAAAACAAAAGGCAAAAATGCAATTTATATATATACGTATATATAAACACGTAATAATTAATTTTTTATACTACACACCTTTACGTAAATATTATATATGTATTCCCGCTTACTCTCCATTTATGTGTTTTTGTAATATTATGCTCGAGTTTTCTTCTTCGTTTTTTTTTTTTAATATTATTATTGCCCTCCCTTTTTATAGTCTTCGGTTTTAAATGATAATTATTATTTACCTAGATGCATAAGTTTAATAAAAATTACTTATATACATATATAAAATAATTTATATAAAATGTTTTCATTACGAAAGGTAAGCATTTTTTTTTTTTTAATTTGTTCTTCTATTGCAGATGATTTAAAAAATAATCAAACAAACTCATGTACGGAAGTGAAGAATATGGGAGCAGATGCAACTTTCACAAGAAGGCTTTTGGAAGCTTCTGCCACCTTATAATGTTTATATATTAGTGATCAGCATTAAGTTCTGGTATGTTTGTTTGTCCGTCTGTCGGCCCCTGTATACCATACTCAGTATTTAAGAAAAAAGAAGGTCAACACAAGGACATATCGAGGTCTCCTATATTAAGACTTAGAGTTTTTCATCTGATTCGTCGTGATATTATTGAACAAACTAAGATAGCGCCTACATAAGCTAAATCCTTTGGTAGCTTTCACTGCAAAGTTTTGGAAAAATCGTCAAGTATTTTCTGTTTATTGTGGATGTGCCACTTTGTCGATTGATTTTTTTTGCACAGATAGTTTTTTTTTTTGATCGTTTATATAAATTTAAACTATATATAAACTATATATATATATATATATATATATATATTATATATATATATATATATATTAGTCTTCCCTCGAGAACTTCATCTGTTCATATGTTATTTTGATACTGTCTTTCAAACACGCTCTCGAAATTTGAAATAAAATTAGATTTTTCCTGCCGTTCGTAATACACAATAATGCGCTATGCATTTATTCGTCCATTTAGTTTTCCATAGCTTATCATCGAAGCGCTCACGAAAATTGACATAGTCTATTGTAATGTAGTGGACAGTTCTTACTGTGACCTAAAAGATCTATTCTACTCGCACCTGGCCCTAGCCCTCAAACTTTAAGATCCTTATGCATGTCGCAAACTGCTTATAAAATGTTTGCCAAAACCAGATATCTGGTTGTGCCGATGGCCGTGCATACTGGGACATTTTCTTCACCCCCTCGCAAAAACAGAATGAATCGATATCCGAAATATTTATAGTTTTTGTTTAGTACGTAAGGGGGTTGTGAATTTTGTAGAAGTCGGTTACAAGATGAGTGCTGTTCATGAAAAGCAAGAATTGATAGTCACGGATCAAATGTAAAACTAAATAAATTTTCCAAAGCCGCGGCGACAGCAAACCAGAATTTGTAGCTTACCATCCCAAACAGACATCTTTCTGAAAATGTGCATAAAAATATTTGGGAGAAATATCAATCCAAAAATCATAGTAATCCGTTTACAAGCATGCCCACGATAGACAAATATATAAACGATGTTGGATTTAAATATATATATTTAAACTTAAATTTATATTTAAATAATATAATATTAAATAATATAATATTAAATAATATATATATATACATATATATATATATATTTAAATATATATAGTTTAAATTTATATAAACGGTATTAGTTTTCAAAAAAAAACTATCTATGCAAGAAAAAATCAATCGACAAAGTGACACACCCACAATAAACAGAAAATACCTGACGACTTGCACGTGTTGTTCTGAAGTTGTGGGTGACAAAACGCGTCAAAGCGGATACCTACTCGGATACTTACTCATTACACCCAACGTAAGGTGTTGTAAACCGATCAGGAATCATTTTACATTGTGAATATTATTTTGAGAGTTTATTCGTCCTTCAACTTTTCAACAATTGCAGACTTGACCGGAAAATGACAACAGTTATTTTGAATCTGAAGTCGTTGACCTCGATTAAAAATAAATGAGTCCAATTTCAGTTTCTTTTTTCAGTTTTTGCATTTTTTCTTTTTTTAATGAAGACGTACAGATTCGGCTTAAGCGTCTCAGGATATTATGCTGGAATATATAGATCGTGAATAATAAGTATGTGAAAACGTTTGCCATTAGTTGAATATGAAATTTAAAATATTTTTCTTCTTCATTAAAACACGGTTGCTCAAAGTGGAAAACAGCTGACGCAATATTTATATATCTTGGAGTAGAAAATTAACATAATTTTTATTGTGATTGGCAAAGTGAGAAAAAATTTTAAATATATACATTCATAATTCATGTGCTTGGTGGAACGTTTGATTACTTTTAATGGCTTTATTTTTTAGCCCAATATTATTTATTTTCAAATCGAAAGCATTGCCTAGAATAGTACAGTGATAGCAAGTAAGCTGCTGCATATTGAAGGAACAATATGGAATTTGCTGTAAGTTATGGATTAACTTTAATTTGGTTAACATACTTGATTGCTTCGGGAGTGATATTATTCTCTCGTGGTTTCCTGTTATCCCGCGTTTCCAAGACCGATGTAAGCAACTGTCGGCAATTATCATTAGATATAAATGATGTAAGTTGTTGGATATAATCTAGAGACCAGAAATTATTAACCACTATTCCGATAACGTCTTTTAGAAAAATTATTTGTCAGACGTGGTAGTGCAAGAGATCTTTAAGGATGTTAACGCTACAACTAACTTATGCCTTCCGCAAAAGTCTAAAGTAATTATACTGCTCATAGATGCACTTAAATATGAGTTTGGAGTTTATAAAGAAAATCTTACCAAACCACTTGCCTACGAAAATAAACTGAGTGTAATGTATGAATTGGAAAAGGATATGCCTGAGTATGCTCGCCTCATGGTTTTTAAGGCCGATCCACCTACTACAACTTTGCAGCGTTTAAAAGGTTTAACCACTGGGAGCTTACCTACATTCGTCGATATTGGTTCAAATTTTGCTTCACCAGAAATAAATGAAGACAACATTATTGATCAAATAAACAATATGAATTTACCAATCGTGTTCATGGGTGACAGCACTTGGGCAGATCTCTATCCACGACGTTTCTTACGCTCTTATCCTTATCCTAGCTTTGATATTTTCGATTTAGACACAATAGATCGTGGTGTGCAACGACATTTATCCAAAGAAATGATGCAGAACGATTGGCAAGTCCTAATTGCGCACTTTCTGGGTGTGGATCATTGTGGGCATAAACATGGTCCTCTCCACGACGAAATGGGACGTAAACTTAATGAAATGAACAATGTAATACGGTAAGTTTCTAAGATGCCCACATGCGTCATTCCAAAACTCATAAATTAAGAGCATTTGTTAATTCTTAAAGCAACATACAATCCTCGCTATAGCGTTCCACTTTATTATTTATGCATTTTAGAGATATTGTCGCTCAGATGGACAATCAGACCACTCTCTTTGTGATAGGTGATCACGGTATGACAGCTACGGGCGATCACGGTGGTGATACGGACGATGAAACCAATGCTCTTCTTTTTGCTTACACTAAGCGCAGTAAATTCCTTACTTCCGAATTCGGTTCTGATGCTAACGAAATGCAACAAGTAAATGCTAAAGACCATAGTTCAATAGTTCATAGACCTTCTCTAATAAGAAATTTTTCTTGTTTAGATTGATTTCGTACCGACACTGGCCGCTATACTCGGTGTTCCGATACCATACTCAAATTTAGGTTTGATTAACTTTAATGTTATCCCCAACGTAATAATACCGAATTTAAGTAAACTGCAGACAATATTGTTACATGTTTGGCAAAATGCCCAACAAATTTACAAATATTTTTATAATTACGCCCTGGAAAACAAACGCACTTTTACCGTAGAGCACATGGAAAGTTTAGAGACCGAGTTTATACTATTGACGCATCGTGTTAAAACAATTTACAATACAGCTGCATTTAAGTCATTTGTCGGCGATTTGAACAAACATCTGCGGCAAATATTGAGTACGTCTCGTGAAATTTGGGTAAAATTTGATGCCACGCAAATGTCGCAAGGACTGATTGTTACATTTCTGCCCATATTTTTTACCTTTGTATTTATCAATAATACGCGATCTATCGATTTGTATAAGATATTTACGTTCAGAGAAATTGGATATACGTATCTGTTAAATATCGCGGCCGGCGTTTTTGGATATCGTTATCACAAGAACTTTTCTTTCAAAAGTGAAGAACATGCTATCATATTCTTCACCAGCCTCATCAGCACATTGGTGTTTGTATTTCATACAGTACAGAATTGGAGTGCGATTGCACATAATTGGTCGAAAATGACGAAATTTGCTTATATGCCTACAAGAGCTATCTTAGGAATAGCATTGGGTGTCTTTTTCTCCAACAGTTTTATAATACATGAAGCTAAGATTTTATCCTACTTACTTGTGGCGACCATCTTACTAATGATTTATGAGTTATTGCAAAAAAGTGCGCAAATTGACTTCAGGCATAAATTTCGAATTTCGGTATTTCTTAAATCTACGACTCTGAAACTAATAATAGCTAGTTTTCTGGCCATCACGCTGATCCGTTTCGCATCATCTCTTTTTCGTTGCCGCGAAGAACAAGGGAATTGCATTGATTTCTCGAGTAGCTCTAGTAATGCTGACAGTTTCATATTTAAAAAAGCGTCCAGTAGTAAAGTGTTAATCGTTGCGGTAATTGTCGTTGTATTGTACACGACTCTAACTAGACTCTACCTAAGATTGTGCGGTAATTTAACCGGTAATTCGGTTAATGTCCTTCTGGCACGTTATGGACCAACCATTGCCAGCATTTGCACTGGCGGTCATATGCTATTGACAGGCAGTGCCATAAAAAATATTCAACGTTCTCATATCGATATTATGGCACTGATCATTTACGCCCTACTAGCGTTGCAAGTTATTGTGATAACAATTGCACCACTTATGGTATTTGTTTTGCCACCGAAGAATTGCACAACTATCGCCGTAAACACTGCCAATAGCATAGTTCCTGAAATTTTTAAAAAAATGAAACGCATGTATGAAGGTGGCGAAGTCGAAAGGCAAAGCGACATACCCGTTGTTTATGGATTAGCTACAGTATATTCATCAATTCTGATATCATTTGGCATTTTCTTAACCATGGTTATCGTAATTTTACTTGAACCATATTCATCAGTGGGAGCTATTATTTGCGTTGCAATAGCTGCGGCCCTGCTGTCCATACATTCTATATTACGCTTTAAGACCGCCATAAGTTTCGGTAAGTATTATGTCATGGATACGAAACTTGATTCAATAAAATATTTATGTTTTTTACCTAAATAGAAACATGCATTCAACCCAATTTTAATGTGATTGTTGCGTGGTTTCTCTTGGCACATTTTTGCTTTTTTGCTACCTCCCATCAGACGACGTTATCTCAAATCGATTGGCGATCCGCGTTTGTTGGGCGAACTGCAAGCATCGGTCAATCAAATTTCATCTCCGGTATTCTGGTCATACTCAATACATTTTGCGGTCAGATTTTATTCTTTTCCCTGTACGGTTTGCTGGCCACGCAAACTTTCTCGATTTTCGCTCTGTTTCCGAGTCTTATCAAATCCAATAGCAATCGGGAAACACGAAAATCGGAAATTGTATCATCACGCCTAGCGCAACAGGCTACGCTAATAGCTGAACAATCTTTAAGTGACATTTCTATTGAGAGCGTGGGATTCGATATGAGTCGCGGTGAATTGGTCTTATTTGAGCGGGAAACTGTTTTTCTGGGCACCATGTTTAAATTGGCGACCCAGCTATTCATGTTACAAGGCTTTAAGGTAACTTAACTTAACGCTATTCGCTTCTTTTCAAATATGTTTTCATATATTGCTTAGGTTTTCTGTTCGATGCTCGCATGTACCATACATTGTCGTCATTTAATGGTTTGGAAAATCTTTGCTCCTCGCTTTATATATGAGAGTCTGGCCACGTTTGTTAGTATGCCAGCTATTGTGATTGGTTATTTTCTAATTTTTCGCATTCATAAAGCAGTGGACAATTTAATTAATAAAATTAACAAAATTAAATGAAATTAACTTGTAATTGTTTTAAGAAGTTTAATATCTACTTGCAAATTTTATCGTGTATTATCCCGTCATTTATACCTTATCTATTTATGTACGTTATTTATTAAAGTATTTAAATATGTAATTTATTGATCGTTTTCGCTGCAGAGCACTTTTTTCTTTTCCCCCTCATCGAAAAACATCTTATATTTATTTCTTCGAGTGCAATATAAGCGTTTTTTTTTCTTTTTTTAAAACATTTAATGTCTCAATATTTCTTATAATAAATCAAGGGATGTGTGTGTGTGCACTTAAATCTATTTTCGTTCAGTGTAACACAAGTCGCACAAGTAAACTTCTCCTACTTAGGTGTTAAAACAAACAAAACAACGCATGGGACGTCAACTATCCCATTAGTAAAAAACCAACTCAGCCAAACCAACCAACGCAATCGGTTTCAGGAAGACTCGAACTGGAAATTGTCCTACGTTCAACAATTAAATTAATGAAATTATAGAATTCAATACATATGTAATGTAATTGTACTTTTGTAATGTGATGAAATACATAACATATCAAAAATCGAAAAAAATAATTGGCCGATCAAGCCTAATAATTTTTTTTATTGGTAACTTCATCATTTATTTCCAATTTCCAATTTGATGGGAATTTTCATATACCGCACAAAAAAAATCACATAAAAGAAATCTTACAAAAACAAGGTTGAGTGTATGCTATATTGCCCGAAATACGGTCAGATTTATTTTGAAATTCACTTGCCTTTATTAAATAACTTTTCGTATCGTAGTGACCAAAAGTTATTTTTTTTCCAACGCTTTAAAAGAGATGTCGTAAACAATACTGCCCGATCTTCTTATATTCGAAAATTCAGGAAAGGAAAGTTATGAATGATAAATCATTTTTATTATATAATATTCATAAATATTTCAAAGACTAATTGGAACAATTAGTTTACATTGGCTGCTCTGGATCTGGATCTCTGAATCTGGGTTACAAGTCTCACCGCAATCCCCACCAGCGCCAAATATTTTCACATTTAGATTGATTTGTGCGTGAGTTTCAGAGCTATTGGAAAACTGCCTACAATGGTTGTTCGTCAAACTCACGTTTTGTATACGATTTTCGTTACTCTTTTACGTTTTGGACGCAAACGTTTAAGCTTGTGCTCCTCAATGGCTATTAATCGGTAAGCTTTCTTTTCATCATCGGACATCATTTTCCATAAACGGCCCCAGTTTTCAGTTCATTCGCCTGATGACTGCTGCCTTGTGCTTTCGTTCGTACTTCCGTCAAGAAATTGAAGAATGGTTTAATGGATGCCGCGCTACTCGTCCGAAGTTCAAGTTCACGATGCAAAGTACTTGGGCTGAAGATAACGCGAGTCTTGCGTTGCATGGGACGTACCAGACTACCAATTGTGCTACAAATTTTTCTCCCATCGAAGCCATAGGTCACCTCTTTACGAAACTTTTTAATTTAGTTTTTCAAAACTTTTTTTTCAACTCATTATAATTCGACTTTACCTTTTAAAATAAAAAAAAAATAAAAACGCAAACGGGTAAATTAATGGGCATGGAAAATTTCGTTTAAACTGAAAATTTCAAAAGTCAAAAGAAAAAAAATTGGTTGACAATTAAATCATAGATTACCACAAAAACAAAGTGATGATAGATGAAGAGTGAGAAAAAAGAAATTCCAAATTTAGAATAAAGTCAACTCCAATCTTTCTTAGAACTGAACCAACTTATATAGTATTCATTATGTTTTTAAAAAAATATTCTTTTAATACGAATGAATATTTCCCATGAGATAATAATCTTAACTTAAAAGGCCTTCAAGGCCTAAGTATAATTATAAAAAACTTGATATGAATGTTGAAGGTCCATTCTGGACCGGTTCGACCTAATGTAACACGTGTATCCCAATATGTTTGCCGACAGAAGACAGTTACAATGTGAGAAATTGAAAAACGACTCTATAGAAAATTAACTCGCGCGAGAAAATTAAATGAGCGAGTCTGAATTAGCACTTGTTGCATTACAATGGCGACATTGAATTCCATATATTTGATCGGTATAAATCGGAAAATGTTTCAACTCTGTACTTTATTTTAGAATCCGTGGGGCCTTCCTCTTCAGACAACCCGCAAAATTGGAAATCTATTTTGAAACTATTAAGAATCTTTGGCTGATAAAGTGTTCGCTTCAATGTACTTGCCACTCTTAAATGTTGGCTATTAAAAGACTTAATCTCTATAAGACTTTATTCTTTTCATGATTCAAGCAATTTTGTCACAAACATTTAAATATTTAGTTTTATTCATATATTTGTTTACATACAAAGTAGAATTTCTTTTTCTTTTCTCTCTTTTATTCTAAATATCTTTTTTGAATATAGTTATGTCCGTTAGATAGATATATGTATGCAGGTATGTATGTTAGGTATACATATATTTATATATATATATATATATATATATATATTTTTTTTTTTAATAATTTCCGCTTTCCTCTTTATTCATAAAGTTTCACATTAATAACAAAATTCATATTTTTGTTTTATTTTTAATAACTTGCGTACAATCAACTCTAAAAATATGCAGTTTTTTAAACTAAAGCAACTTATTCTTACACCTATCAATCAATCAAATACAAATCTCCGGATTTTTTAAAAGCCAATAAAATTTTTTCTCCCCAAATCTAACAAAGTATTGTCAACGATCGGCCAGGAGCTTTCTCATATTACTAGGACAAGGCTTAAACTTTTATAAGGTGTAATAAAATGGCTGATGATCCTGTTAATCAACAACAATTTATGCAAGAAGTGGCTGCCGCTGAAGGTCCTTATGGTTATATCAATTTAGGTGATCCGAATAACTCCCTTGGGTAGATGTGCTTATATTACGGGCAATATGAAAAGGAAGCTATGCCGTGTTTGGCAAATGCTGTTCCTTTTATCATGGGGATTAGATTTGTTTCTCTAATATTAAGGTGTTGTCTAGAACCGAAAAAACCCATTTATTGATATATGAAAAAACACTTTTGTGTTGGGTGTGTTTTCGTCAAATGTTTTCGTTTGAAAACATGTATGTATGCGTTGCATTTTGAAGATGAATCTTAACAACTCTGTGTTTACATATAAACATATTGTGAATAATAAAATATGCATGCAAGAGATTTTACTAACTTTCTTGTTATTTATGAAAATAGTTCTAGTTGACTTAAATAATTGATCGGGAGGCTATATAACGAAGTATAACAGAGAAGCCTTAAGAAAAATTTAAATGTATGTTTAAAATATACTCAAATAACATAAATTAAATACATCGATACGATGGTTACGATTTCCAATGCTGCCAAATCGAGCGTTATGCGACATAAAAGCAGAGACAATAATATTGGTTTTCGAGGGTGTTTTCACTGAAAACGCGAATTGTAAATAATGGAAAACAAAAAAGCGAAAAGATCGTATAAAACACGTTACACATGGAAAGCATACGGTGATGAGGCTCTTCTCGATCTGTGGGCTAAAAATATTGAAGAGTTGCGTGGTCCACGAAGAAGCGGCCACGTATACTTAGAAATCGCCAAAGAATTAGGCCGGCAGGGCATCAACGTTTTCGCGGAAGAGGTGAAAACTAAAATCCACAACCTTACAAGCAAGTACAGGTATGTTGTGCATTTATTTGAAATTTTATAAACATATCTATTATCAGCATTAGTAACCATTTCTAGAAAGGAAAGGGCAAATGTTGAATCCTCTGGTGGTGAGCCATCTGAATGGATATACTACAAAAAAGTACACCAAATAATAGGGGGTCAACCGATTCCTAACATACAAACAGAAGAATGCATAACAGGTACATGTCTTAATGCAGTTAGCATTAGTTATGTTTAATTAATATTATTTATTAAACATTTAGAAGACCCGCTTGAGAATACTATAAAGAGAGAAGAGCCGGAATTAGAAATATTTCCAAGTTGTTCAAACAGTCAGTATTCATGTGAATATTTATTTATTTGCATATTATAAGAACCATTCCATATAAACGTTTATATATTCTGAAGGTAGCGGAAGTGAAAGTGATTCCCCGCCACGAAGTCAAAGCGCCTCCGTGCCACAAAATCAAAATGCTCCTGCCTCACCAATTTATTCCAAAGCAATTGAAACGGAAGATTACAGAAAGCAAATTTTAAAGGAATTTAGAAAATGTAACGAACAAATACACAACGGAATAGCAAGATATGAAGACATTGGAAGAAAAATGTTACAACTGGAGGAGGAGAAAATTATGTTACTAAGAGAATATCTAAATAATGCAAAAGATATCAAAACAATTTTTGAAAACTATTTAAATAAAACTTAATAGTAAGCAGCAATGTTCGAATGATTGATTATAAAATTGCTTATTAACTCAATAGGCCGCAACACAATTTTGCACAGCGCAAAGGGGCGAATAATGAATTTACCGCAAGTTTTTAGTGCTCGCCTTTTTGGTTTTGACAACAATTCTCTATTTAATAGTGAAAGCAGCTATAAGTTATTGGAAATAACGTGGGATACTGCATGCTACATGGGATGCATTACAATGGATTCGAGTGTATACCAAAAAACCGGGAACACTGCCATTTGAAAAACATGTCGATCTTAACCAATCTGAACCAACCTTATCAAAACAATACTGCTTTCCTGCGTTACTTATATAGAAAATGATAGCATACCTCAAATTCTCTGCAAGCGTCTTAAGCGGTTTTCCATATTGCGAATTTCATTTTGAGCTCATTTTGTCATCGTCATTTTAAAAATTATGCAAAAGGCTCCTTGTTGGACCCTTTTATATTTATACCATGCATATACAACTCTCTCGCTGAACGTTCGTTTATTATCCGCTCAGCTCGATGAATGCCACTGACTTTGAGATCCTTTGAAGACATCTTAAATGCGTTTTAGAGAAAATTTTCCTCATTCTTGAACACCTGAATTCGTCCCAAAGTAGCTGAAAGCATCCGCAGTATTGTTTAATTGTTTTTTTTGCTCTTAGAAGCGTCGTCTGATAAGGCCGCTTGATGATTACAGTGGTTAATGGTAGAGCAAGGCAATCATTTGAATAGTTATTAGATCTACCTATGCAGCTTACGGCTGTTGTTCTCGAAGCTTTTAATTATTTGCTTACCCACTCTTTCCCGGATTCCTGCAAAACGGGCTTTTATATATGTCCAAAGCATTTTCGACAAATTTGCTGTTTTTACTGCTTACGAACTATGTAAGAACTCCGTAAAGTTTCTTATATCTTTCTATAATTATTAACACCGGCACTCATTGTCAACGAATTTTACCGCAGTGCAACAAATACATTCTTTACGTACAGTAATATTTGTCTTTTAGCGGCCATGACGATATCGTGCTTCTTTATCAAATGCATGTTGGGAAAAAATATTGAGAGATTTTGCATTTTTTTTAATGAATTTTATTTAAGTACATAATGGCCGTTGCTATCTATAACTTTTTGCCATTTTTCGGGAAGCTCCATAATTCCATCGGCGTAGAACTTTTGTGGTTTAGCGGCAAAAAATTTGGTTAAATAATTTTCGCAATCCTTTTCTGAGGTCAACTTTGCACCACGAAGAGAGTTTTGCAAAGAGCGAAACAAGTGGTAGTCGGACGGGGCTAAATCCGGACTATGTGGTGGATGCATTAAAATCTCCCAGCCAAACTCTCTCAACATTTGCCGACTCAACAGAGAAGTGAAAGGTTTGGAACTATCGTGATGAAAGACGACACCTGTGCTATTGATCAACTCTGGACGCTTTATCTCAATTTCGCTTTTCACACGCGTTAAATGTTGGCAGAAAAGAGTGGAATCAATCGTCTGGCCCGGTTGCAGCAGTTCGTGATACACGATTCCTTTCCAATCCCACCAAACACAAAGCATTATCTTACGTGGTACTAATTGTGGTTCTGCCGCTCTTTGTGCAGTTTCATCCATCTTAGACCATGATCTTTTTCGCGTCTTATTGTCATATGTGATCCATTTTTGGTCGCCCGTTATTAATCGCTCTAAAAATGGGTCGATTTCGTTGCGTTTGAGTAGCGATTCGCTGATAGAAATTCGATCGATTAAATTTTTCATTGACAACTCTTGCGGCAGCCAAACGTCGAGCTTTTTTGCATATCCAGCCTTGTGTAAATGGTTAAGAACTGTTTTATGATCGATATTTAATTCCCTAGCAACGTCATGGCTGTTTATGTGTCGGTCTTCTTCGATTTTTTGTAAGATTTCATCGACTTTTTCAGTGATTGGTCGACCAGATCGAGGAGCATCTTTGACATCAAAATTTCCAGAACGGAAGCGGGCAAACCATCTACACGCTGTTGCATTCGATAAAGCATCTCGACCGTAAACATCGCAAATTTTTTTCCGAGCTTGCGCGGCATTTTTGCCTTTTTCGTAATAAAATTGCAAAATATAGCGAATTTTTTCAGAAACTTCACTCATTTTTCTATTAATTTAGCCTCTGACACGACGACGACGAAATACAAAACTACCTTTAAGGAAATAAAAACTCACTTCCTAAACGCGCATTAGAGTAACAAATTACATGTGATATAAAACACCATCTGGTGAGACATTTCTCTCAATATTTTTTCCCCAATGCGGGGAATTTATTAATTTCCTGTCTATAAGCATTTGCGGTAACTTTCCTTCTTTTGCTAACCATATGATTGTTGTGTTTTTTTTTTGTTGCCTTCAATTCATATAAGAAAACAACCCTAAAATTTTATTAAATAAAATGGAAGAGTTTAAATGATATAATATCGGCTTAGCTTGGATCAATATCCAATTTTTTATATCGTCAAAGTGGATTTGCAACGATTTAGTTTAAAAGACAGACCCTATAATTTGACAAAAGGGATTTTGAGCGAAAGGGTTAAATTTTCGGAAGAGTCTATTAAAGCTTCTTCACTCGTTATGGCTACATTACTTGCAACTCGTAATGTGCGTATTGCAAAGCAATCTGCCAACGCGGTAGTGGGTTACCCGCGAACAAATAATTATTCCACTGATCCGCCACGCCCCCATAAGACGACGAATTTAGGTGCTATGAAACGTGGCACTGGCGGCCGAAGTAGTTTTAATGGTATTGTAGCAACTGTTTTTGGATGTAGTGGATTTTTGGGTCGTTACGTATGCAACAAATTAGGAAAGTCGGGTACCCAACTGGTCCTGCCATATCGTGGTGACGAGTCTGATATAATGCGTTTGAAGGTATGTGGTGATTTGGGCCAAGTATTGTTTCATTTCTATGATTTGCGCGACGTAAAAGCCATACGCACGGCTTGCAAGTATTCCAATGTGGTTATAAATCTGGTAGGTCGTGAATACGAAACGAAAAATTTCAAATTCAAAGATGTGCATGTGGATGGAGCGAGACGAATAGCACGAATTTGCCGCGAAATGGGTGTTGAACGCTTAATACATGTTTCCGCCTTAAATGTTGATCCGGAGCCCGAAAGCCATATTATATCAGGAGGTAGTAAATTTTTACGCAGCAAGCGCTTAGGTGAACAGGCCGTCTTTGAAGAATTCCCAAAAGCTACCATTATTCGCCCGGCAGACATATATGGTTCTGAAGACAGATTTCTGCGCTATTACGCCCATATATGGCGTCGTCAGCTTCGAGGAACACCATTGTGGTTTAGCGGTGAACGAACTGTGAAACAACCAGTTTACGTCTCAGATGTAGCTCTGGGGATAGTCAATTGTGTTAAAGATCCTGATACAGCCGGAAAAATCTATCAGGCTGTAGGACCTAAACGCTATAAATTATCAGAGTTGGTCGATTGGTTCAACCGACTTATGCGTAAGGACGAGAAGTGGTGGGGTTACATGCGTTACGATATGCGTTTTGACCCCACTTTCATTTTCAAAACTAATTTAACTGAGTGGATTAGCCCTAACCAACCTATCGGTGGTTTACATATGGAAAGACTAGAACTTGAGTGTGTCACCGATAAAGTTGTAGAAAAAATGCCAACTTTGGAAGATTTGGGCGTTCAGCTCACTGACATGGAAGATCAAGTTCCTTGGGAATTACGGCCTTATCGTGCCGTTTGTATTATGATGCTGATCTGAATGAATTTGAAACGCCAGCACCACCACAAGCGATTGCTCCTCATGACGAGCAGCGCTTATATACATAAAATCCTTTTAGCGAACTACAAATTTACATATGCTAAAAATTATTGATGGCCAGCCTGGTAGACGTCTGCGTGTATGTGATTATTATTTGTTATTTTGCCAGTGCATTGTTTATGGTATAGGATAGCGGTGAGTACTTAGAAATGATTGATGCACTAGTAAAATTCCTGGACGGAGATAAATAAATGAGGATCACCAAAAAAAGGTGAATAAAATTCGAATCAAATACATAGGAAGCAATGAATGTACAACGATAGTTTTTCAGACATATTGATTTTGAAAGGTAACGTTTTCCTAGACTTTGTAAGTTGCATGGATATTTATGTGAAGAGAAAATGAGAAAAAAGGAAAAGACGGAGGAGTTAATAAAAAATATTATTTCAAATTTCAAAGTTCTTTGTAGTGAATTTATTTAAACTCAGTTTCTTGTTATCCCATATGTTACTTTCATTTTGTTTTTGTTTTCTCACTCTCTTGAGCTTTTTTTTCATTTTGCTTCATTTGTATGCGTACATGCAAAACCATATCATTTGTCAATTTCCATATTGTTTTGTAAAAAATTGGCAAACCTAGAGTCCCAACCTGAAAATAGGAATGGCAACTTATTGTGTCAGTGATGAGTTTTCTTCTGTACCGACTTTTACGAGTGCTGATATTTCTTTTAAATATTTTTCTCAAACGTTTCTTTTGCTCTGTTTAACCGCTCATGCAGACACTGGCTCCGCTATTTACCGCTATCGTGGGATGATATCCAACTAGAATGAAATCTAATTAATTGGTATTTGTTACGTTTGCTGCATGACGGCCAAGGTTATTTATTTAATTTACATTTATCTTAAATTAATGTACTTTTTGGTTTGCATCCTGCATTATTTTGTAAGAAACGAAAAACAAGCAACAAAGACTATTTAATTTAAGGTTGAAATTGTTTTCTTAGAGACTCATATACGATAGTTTCCAAAATATTTGTTATATATTGATTTCTTTATTGTTTCTAAAACTATGTTTTTCTTTACATTTTCCTGTAAAACAATATGGTAGCGCGTCTAACCATTGTGTTTGCCGCTTGGGAGTTTTTAACGCGAAATCGAAAGTGACGCCTCGTTGCGTCAGCCATCAATGTTGCGTGTAATTATTCTAAAGGGTTTAAAAATTAACCTCAAGTCTTCCTTGAAATCAAATATGGCAACATCGGCAAATCTATTTTTTTAGTAATTTCCTACAACAAGAATCTAAATTTCAATTGTTTTGCGCTAATTTTAAAAAAAAAACCCTAACGTAAATTAAGTAATATTTGAAGAGGAAAAAAGATATTAAAACAATATGTCGTTAATTTGTGCAAGTAAGTTTAATTCGTTTAATATTAACATAATAAATACTGTGCATTGTGTGTAACTGATGCGCCAGGCTTGAGAATATCATAAATGCACAACTTTTCTTGTTGTTGTTTCTTTAGTTACAAATGAGGTGCCTGACATTGCGGTCGTATCGCCGTTTTCCGGAGCAATTTTCGAGAAGCGTATTATTGAAAAATATATAACCGAGAATGGTTGCGATCCAATTAACGGCAAAGAGATGAAAATCGAAGATTTAATTGAGGTGAAGACACCACCAATTGTAAAACCGAAGCCACCTAGCGCTACTAGTATACCGGCAACCCTCAAAACAATGCAAGACGAGTGGGACGCTCTCATGTTGCATTCATTTACCCAAAGGCAACAATTGCAGACCACACGCCAAGAATTATCACATGCACTGTATCAGCATGATGCGGCTTGTCGTGTAATTGCACGTCTCAATAAGGAGGTGGCAGCAGCTCGCGAAGCTTTAGCCACACTTAAACCGCAAGCAGGCATAGGAGCATCAATTGCTTCCACGACTATACCCCAACCAGCTATTGCTGCTGAAGCTGGAGGCATCGCCACGCAACCCGTCGAACAGACCGGAATGAGCACCGATGTTATACAAAAATTACAGGACAAGGCTACCGTGCTTACACAAGAGCGCAAGAAACGAGGTCGTACTGTGCCCGAGGAGTTAGTAGCGCAAGATCAGATAAAAACCTTTCTCACGATCGCTTCTCATCCCGGCTTACATTCGGCCTCTATTCCGGGTATTTTGGCCTTGGACATTAATAGCGCCGATCACAGTAAAATTCTTACTGGAGGAAACGATAAAAATGCAACAGTCTTCAATAAGGATACAGAACAAGTGGTTGCTATCCTTAAGGGGCATACCAAAAAAATCACAAACGTTATTTATCATCCTGATGAAGATACAGTTATTACTGCCTCTCCTGATACCACCATACGCGTTTGGAATGTGCCAACGTCGCAGACACAACTCTTGTTGCGTTGTCATGACGGTACTGTTACCGGGCTTTCTTTGCATCCTACCGGCGATTACGTATTATCTACATCATCAGATAAACATTGGGCTTTCTCTGATATTCGCACTGGTCGTTTATTAACAAAGGTTTGTTGTATTCATATTTTTAGACGCTTCAAGAAGTATTTGTTAATAAAAATAAAAACAAAAATAAAATAAAAAATAGGTTATCGACACTGCCGAGGTCGGGTTGACAACTGCTCAGTTTCATCCGGACGGCCTGATTTTCGGCACGGGCACTGATGATTCTCAAGTCAAGATCTGGGATCTAAAAGAGCAGAGTAATGTTGCAAATTTTCCGGGCCACACGGGTCCAATTTCGGCAATTTCATTCTCGGAGAACGGCTATTATCTGGCAACAGCTGCCGACGATGCATGCGTTAAATTATGGGATCTACGCAAACTGAAAAACTTTAAAACTATACAATTAGATGACGGCTACGAAGTGAAAGATTTATGTTTTGATCAAAGCGGCACTTATCTGGCCATTGCGGGTACAGATGTAAGGTAAGATTTATATATTTATATACTGTGTAAAAGTGAACTTATTCCTGATGACGGAGAATTTCATGCTTTTTGAAATGCTCCACCCAATGATGCAAGCGATCTTGTCGAATAAGTGCCTTTCGCGAAGCATCCATTTCCATTTGCACACGCTTCCGGACATTTCTTTCAATACGCCTACATTCCCTTGGTGGGATTTTTTCCAAATCTTGCAGTACATTCTGTGCATTATTTACAAATATTAAATTAGGCTACAACATGGACAACATAGAGATTACCATAACACGCCATTGTAGTTTTTCCACCATGGTTAATGTGTTTTCATGATGATCCCGTCCAATTCTACTTGAAAAGGTTGTTGCAGTTTTCACTTGGGCCGCCGAAGATGCCTTTTGTTTCGATACGTGTTTTACTGGCATCTCAGTGGTATCCTTACCGTCAATTGTATCAATCACTTTCTCAACACGCGTCAATACGATTGGTATCGTTGCTTTAATTTTCAACCAAAGATGACTGGAAGATATTTTAAGTTGTTATCTTTTGTCCAAACAAATTTTCCAAATCTCGACAACGTACTCTTTTTTTTGTTTCTCCTCGAAGATGTCGAGTATGTTCAAAGCTCGTTCACGCAAATAAATTGCTCGCTGCTGTAAAATTTCCGGCTGCTTCAACATCACAGGTTTTACGATAAGGCGAGCAAAGGCTTTTTCCTGTAAACGTTACAGACTAAGTTGAGGGACATGAGTATTTAGGCTTTGATTTACCGATTTTTCATGCATAATGAGAACCACATGATTCACCATAGCTACGCGAGTTAAGTTACAATAGTAGTTGAATATTTTTTGTCTTATATGCTCGTATCCCTTTAAGTAAGCAATGTTGCTGCACTAAGTTTCGGAACGACATGTATGTGTATTTACCTTAAACCACTTTTCAGCGGTCAGATGATTACGTTTAGCTAGGTATGGTCGCACAATTGTCTGTATGTAGTTGGTAACAACAACAATATCCTTTTCCCCTACGCTATTACCATTTTCGACTCCAGGAATATTGTTCAAAGGCTCCAAGGCAGGTGGCTCTTGCTGATTAATATCCTCCGGGTCGATTATATTATCAAAATAACTCTACAATGAATACCATTTTAGACGCGGCATCTTGATTGCTAGTCGCCGAAGACGAACACTTACAATCAGTTTAAGTAGAAACAGGAAACGTCCATACTCTTGTTGCACCTCCAGCATAACTCTTTGATGTTTTGCTTTTGTTTCATTCAATTCGTTGTCGAATTTAAACTCCTTCAATTGTTCCAACTCTTTCTGGCTTTCTTTCATTTCTTTAAAAGCGTTTTGCTCGACTTTATTGAGTGACTCCTCCATAAACTACATAGAAGCAAAGCGAAGCATATATAAGCAAACAGAAATGCATTTATGCAACATTTATGTTTACCTCGTTGGCAGTTGTGATACGCTTGTAGATTTCTTCTTGATGGGCGCTTTCTCGTTGTTTTTCTATATACCTTTCTTGCGTAGCGTAGATTACGAATTTATTGCGTACTATCTCCCTTAACCTCAAAATATCACTTTACCATGAAAATATAACAATCAATTAAACATCGAATTGGATCGACATATATTTTTTATATCATATCGTGTCGTCCTTTAGTATTAAGTTGCACTTATCTAGTAATCTCTGCAGGTACGCAGATTTTAGTTTACAGTTTATTAATTAATAATAATAATTATTGTAATTGCTATAATTAATAATAATAATTACTATAATTACTATAATTAATAATAATAATTACTATTATAATTAATAATAATAATTACTATTATAATTAATAATAATAATTACTATTATAATTAATAATAATAATTACTATTATAATTAATAATTAATCTTCGTGTCAGTAAGAATATACAACCTCTTGATGCATAATTACGAACAAAGGCAACCAATGGATATAGATAATAATAGTCTTGTACAGTATCGGATCGAGACATAGAGACAAACTGTGAGTTATGAATTATGGAATGTCTTAACGGTTACTTTAAACAATCTCAGGCTAAGAATTTAATGAGAACTGTTGACAAGTTCCACAACTTTCCACAACAGCCTTAGCAAAGAATAATCTTGATGGGAATAAATTCTTATGGTCAGGCAAGAAATTCATCATTGGTTTAAATTTGCTGCTCTTCGGATGCGGGCGAGCTTATTAAGAAAGACTTGATTTCTGATGTTAAGGTGCGTTTGACAACCAGAATCCAAAATCCTGCCGTGTTCTTCCATATGCACATGTACACTCATTAACAACGCACTGCAACTTATTGTTAGAAACCGTATAAGAGACGAGACATTTGATCAATCTTAATAAAGTGATGGTAGGAATATAAGATGAAGAAAACTCCCATCTTCCTCCATAGAATTTAAGTGAAAAATTTATGGGAACCGGATGCAAGGTAAAAGAGCGCTTATGAGATGCTCTTACGTTGTTCCATCTGGGATTCATTTAAGTCCTTTTTCAATAGCTTACATTCTAGAGACCGACCTAAGGGTGTTAAAACACTTGATTCAGCATATTTTCCGTACTTACGTTTTCATACGAAATTTTTTTGCGTTACGTTGCAATTTTATCGCTTTTGAGTAATCTGGATCGATGGTATTTACGACGCAAGGTGCACGAGGATTGGTTAACTTTCCTGTCTTTAATTAAAAAAAAAAAAAAATTTGCTTTTAAAATCATTAATAAATAAAATCAATAAAATCCATTTAAAACGGATGGATATCTACCAAATGGAATGCGGAAAGGACGACAACATATCGTAAAAAATGGATTAACTAACTGAACTCAATTATTTTATGTTTTAAAAATGAGGGCAGAATATAAAACCATGTCGTATAAGGCTTTACCGAATCAAAATCATTTATGTTCAGGTTGATTGGTTTGGGCGTATCAGGATCTTTTAATTCCGCAGTCGTATAAAAGTCTAATTAATAAAGGCTCCAATTAATATTGTTATGTTTATTGTTTTATATTGTAAACTCTAGATTACCTTCAATTTTGTGGTAAACTTTATTCTTAAATCGCCGCATTGTGTCGAAGAAGAAGAAAATTGCAAACTATAGCGTATTTGAAATAAAAATTTTTTATCTGTTTAGTTTCCATGTTAATGTACTTGATTGCAACTATAGTTACAGATTTGATTTTTGTTTTTTTTTTTTCTTTATTTCAGAGTTTATTTGTCTAAACAATGGCAGGATTTAAAGATTTTCAATGATCATACAGCCCTGGCTACTGGTGTTCGTTTCGGTAAACATGCCCGATATATTGCGTCGACAAGTATGGATCGTACTCTTAAGTTATACGCTGTTGAATAAGTAATGGACAGTTAATGCAGCCAAATTACTATTTCATAAAAATAAAAACGAACGAAAGTGTATCCAATCAAAGATTTCATTTTTTCCATTTACTATTTATTACGTTATTGTAAATATTTATTAAATACGGTAAGGAATAAAGCGATAGCCAATGGCTTTTAAGAGGCTGCTATTTGCTTTAACGGGCCTTCTAAATACGTTGCCAAAGCCATCGTCTTCTGTTTTAACAAGCCAAGTCCTACATATTCTTTCGCATATAAACATAACAAGATGCCTGCGACCTAGATATGAATACATGTTATGCTTTATATATATATTCATTTATATAATTTATAGAATTAAGAAACCTGAGTTATCGCTACATGACCGCACTCACAGTCCAAGAGTACAAATGTTAAACGATCTTCGCGAAACGCATTACGACCGTGTTTTTCATAAGCAGCCCAAATATTACTAGCAATGGCCGCAGTGACTCTAGCATCCTTATCTTTATCACCATATCCAGAATATGCCAATAAAGCACCTTCTTGGCTGAGTAATCTAGTGTTTGGAAATATACATTTTTTCTTTGGGAAACATTTTTTGACTTATGCTTACATACAAAGTGTTCTGAACACCCCCAGTATTCGCCTGACTTAGCACTTCAGTTAAGGCTTTTGGTTTTAGCATCGCTTTTATTGTTTTGAAAATATTTACATGTATTATTGACTTTATTTTCCAAGATATGCCTGCAATGTTTATCACCTCGTAAGAAGAAACACTCAGTTGTTTATTGAAGGAAAACAGATGTTTCGTTGGCTTTGTGTATATTTACCCCCCAACTGATAGGATGGAAACACAATGAAATCGCGACTTTGTTGTGTTCATTTACATGGTTTATCATTTGTTCAATTTTTATGTGTTGGCCTGAAAAAAAGGCGTAACGGCGAAAGGCCGTAGGTCCACCCATAAGTAGTAAACGAAATGAGGGAGCACTTGATTGGCAAGCGTAGGAATTAAAAGTGGATACAATGAATGTAATAAAAGATCTGACAATCTTGCAAGTTCGGCAGCCGCTATGGACTTGGCATGATGAACTTTTGTTTATATTAGTTTAATTTTATTAATGATAAGGTAATTTTGCAATAATAACCATCAAGAAATAAATTCAAACTTACACCAAGAAATAATTTCAATCAAGCCTACACCAAGAAATAATGTCAATCAAACTACACCAAGAAATATGAAATCCCTAGCCGGGATTCTTTTGATGGTTAGCAACCATCGTTCATCGTTACAACAGGATTGATGTATCAGTGCGTCTCTGTAAAAGACTCCGTAGACATGATTGTGAAACACAGTAAAATCGCGTCGGGGGAGAAATTTTTATCAGCTGTATGAATTTTGTAGCTTTATAAATTATATATATATATATATACTATAAAATAATTGCCATAATTTTATATAATGGATTCTCTCCTAGGCGTGGGAATATAATCGAAGCTTCATTGTGTCATTCCCTATATATCCCGAGGCGAATTGAATGCTTATCAATGGTAACGCCGTTTTTATCATTTTACGAGTAATGACAATAATAAACATTTTAGTCAAAACATTGAATCATCTGTTATTGATTTAACGACTTGCAAAAAAAGAAGAAGAGTGAACGTGCTTGTACATAACCGCTAGAATATATTTTTAAAAATTGGATAAATTATGTTTAACAAGCTAACTACAATTAAAAACTGCATAGTATTACTGCCAAGAAAAACAGTGGAGTTTAAACGCTCACTGCAATCAAAAAGTTCTCAAGTAATTACAGAGGCAGTATGTGCAGACCAAAACCATGTCGAAAACTCTACAAATCCATTTGCGGTAAATAAAAAATTCAAAGCAAATATGCTGGAGAATGAAAAAGAAGATTTGGAAAGCTTTCTAAGTGCGACTAACACTGATAACAAAATGGGGAGACCAGCGATCAGTCCTGAGGAAAGGGAACGCCGTCTGAAAGTATTGCAATTAGAAGCAGAGGTTGCGCGTCAAGAAGGCAAGCGTGTTCCAACATTAGATTCTTTGAAAGACCATCATTGGGATCAAATCATAGCAATGCCCTCCAGATCGGCTAGGATGAGATTATATTCATTTTTGTGGAGAAATGCGGCAATAGCGGAGTCAAAAAAAATCAAAAAGCAAGAGAAAGCAGCTGGTGCACAAGAACGTATTGAGGCAATACGTAAAGAAAGAGCTGAAAATCCGCACATTGTTTATGGCTTAGGAAATGTTTCCATGTTTCTGCGAGTATATGATACGACCATTAATCATTGGATGAATCATAGGTAGTTAAAAATTTTAATGTTTCTCTTCACGATCATGGGATTATTCTTCTGCAGATTAATACGGGCAATGATGTTTTCTCCTAAAATTGTACTCGACTGTTCGTACGATAATCAAATGGATAGGAGAGAGGCTGAAAATGCGGCCAAACAATTAATGTTATGCTTTGCTGAAAATCGGGCTCATGACGACCCTTTCGACCTGCATTATTGTAATGTCGACTTGGAAAGTGCCTGTATGAAGAGACTTCAAAGTTTTATACCCACAATGTTAAATCCGGACTTTCCCATGAATATCCATAGCGAATGCTTTACTGAAATATTCCCCAAAGACAATATAGTTTACCTTACGCCAGTAAGTGGTAATTTATTTAAGCTAATTTTTATATTTATCATTTTGTCAAAACATCCGGAAAAAAGAGACCCCATTAGGTATATATATTCCTGTTCCAATTCTGAGTTTTCGTTTACCCGTTTGTGTAACGTCTGCTGTCATGTTCTTTCGATCGGAAATATCGACTTAAAATTGGCAAAAACACTAACTTATAACTTCTTGCACGCAGATTCATATTGAACACTGGCTCAATCGGCCAAAGTACATGTCTACAGTGGAACATAAATGAAGAAAGCTTATACTTTGCATAATAAAAAATTTGAAGTTTTTTGCTTAGTACACATAAGCTACAATAGATACGTCAGATGCGTTTCCATGTATATTCTATAACTTATTTTCTAGTATCTTGGACAGAAATGGGAAGAATGACTACAGCCATCAATGCGATTGCAGAGTATTAAAATTTCACTCTTGTATTCAAAAGTTTACAATGCCCAGAATGACGTTTTAGAGATCCTGCAAAGTATATATATTTTTGACCAATGTCCAGATACGAATCGACTGAGGCATGTCTGTCCGTCAGCCCATCTATTGATTTGCCTGCGGTGAACATAGATTTGGTGGCGAAAATAAATGTGTCGATGTCAAATTCCGCAAAACTATTGGAATATATACGTAGGCTGATATTGACAATCGATCAAATCTTTCGAAGAACAGGCGCATAATAGAATATAAACTAAGAACATCTTTGTTTTCAAGAGAAAAAAAAAGAGTTTTTTTCTTATTGTCCGTAAGCCACACAATAAAGATTTTTGTATTGCAATTGATAATAAAGAGTGTGTGTGTAGACGACTCGGCGATAGGGCATGGTGGATGTAAAAGATTCTGCCAAATCTTTAACTTTGCATACTTACTTATGTGAACTTTTATTTTCAGGATTGCCAAAAAGATCTCGAAACTTATAATGCGGACGATGTGTACGTTATTGGAGCCATGGTGGATAAGGTAAGGTATTTCTACGAATTTATTATAATATTTTTCAATATTTTTAAATGTGTAGAGACACGCTGAACCATTATCTTTGGCCAAAGCGAAACGGCTTGGGTTACGGGTAGCACGTCTGCCGCTCGATCGTTACTTACAATGGGGTTCTGGTTCGGGAAAATCTTTAACATTAAATCAAATGGTAAACATTTTGTTGGATCTTAAAAAGACTGGAGATTGGGTAACTTCCTTGAAACATGTTCCAAGGCGCAAAGTGATAGATTCGAAAGAACGACTAGCTTCCTTTTACGAAAAACAAAAGAATAAAGTGAACGTACGAGTTGATAAGATCTTTGATGACGACAATGCCATCTTTAAACCCGTGAATTCAGTTCGCTCACATAAAAAATACTTGAAATTCAATCTATCAACTTGGGGTTCCAAGAAATGAGATCATAATGTTATCTAAGAGCATTAGTGTAAATGTTAAAGTATACGCACGTGTTATGTTGCTGTGGAGTTTGAAAATAAATTTTTCAATTAATTTAAATTTTCACATTTTTTTTGAAAAGGAAAATTCGAAAGTTGAAAAAATTTCAAAAATTCGAAAGAAATTATTTGAGCGATAACGTCAGGAAACTTTACCAATTTTCTTTGAAAAGGTATATTATTGTCTCTAGGATTAGGCATCGTTAGGTTGCTTTCAATTGATGGCAAATACTTTTCCTTAAATGTAACAGACAAAAACAAAAATGAAACAATTATGTAAAGGAAATATATTTTAATGTTTTCCATTTGAATTCGTGATCCATTAAAATTTTGCCATATATTATTAAAAACTCGCCTGAGGTGTCAATGTCTAGATTAATCCATATTAACTACGTGTGCTAATAGTCGGTTCAATCGTAAATGCTTTCGCCGCGAATAGAGTCCAACTAAAGATAGTCTGTAGTCACTGGAGCAAATGCGATATTTGCATATAGCCAGCTTTACGATATCTATAATTAACCATAACCATATTGAGCATAAAAGCTGTGGAAAGTATCTTTGCAGGCCTGCAGTATTTGTTTTCGTTATTCGTTCGCTACTATGCCTTACATCGCCTATAGTACAACTTAATTCGGATGTATCCAGCACCTTGGGTTTGGTTTTGAAATGGACCCACCTTTAGAACCATCGCTTATATCAAGTTAAGCTTTTCTGTCCGTCTGTCTTATTGACTTGTATTCACTGCACAGGTCGCATTTCTTGAAAAATTTTGATCAACGCTATTCAAAATGGTGTAAATTGGACCACTTTTCGATGACTTCTCATATAACACGTTATTTTGGCAAGTCATTATATGAATAACTGTATTTAGCACAGTGCTGTAAGTGATGGACCGCGTGTTTGATTGATTTATATACTTCATTACCCATTGCCAAGCTGCGTTTTTACGATCACGATCTTTTCAAATAGGAACAATTCCGCGCTTTCGCAATTGAAACCTCCGCCTTGTAATGGTAGTCGTTGCAGATCCTTCCATTTCGATATCTTTCAGATTTATGGATTTGAGAAAAATATCTTTTAAAAGCTAATATCTTAACTCTTGTACATCAAATCTTTTTCGTCGATTTTTTCGATAAGACAATAAATTAAAAGTTTTTTCGATTTTCTTTTTTTTTCGTCTTACTGTTAAGCTACTTACGAATTAATAAAGAATTGTTGGTTTTCAACTCTATGGTTTCTTTATTTTGAATTATTTAATGATTCATTAAAATATTTCACCAGCTCAGCCCAAGACCGAATCGCAATGAAACGGTTACATCGTATCAAAAATCACACGTAATGCCGATCTTAATGATCTTAATGATTGCGAGCACTTCCGAAAGTAAATATTGAAAAAATGATGAAGCAAACCTTTAATACTTATCGCAGAAGCATGAGCAAAAGGGTTGTTATGTCATGTTTCTTGGGATAGGCGAGGGTCACTCTATGAGAAAAGATTTGCGAAATCTCTTCGACTTCCAAAGAAAAGATTAAACGGTATTCAGATTACGAGGCCTTAGTGTACGCTTGAAGATATTGTATCCTCCACATACGCTCCTTATTACTACTGATGATTGGTTTTATAAAGTTGTTCTTTTGAACTCGATTGGATTCGTCGTTGTGGATAATAAGGATAACTTTTTGACATCAATGATTATCAGAATTTTCTTATCGTTGTCTTTGTCTGCGTTCTTCATAATCATTCTTATTCTATGATGGACGTTATCTGCATATAGATATGATGTCTGTTCGGATTAATTCATCTACACGAAGGTTCGACATTGGTTGACCATCGATCTTGGTAATCAAACTTGACGCACTACGTGTTTGTGACCATCACGTTTGAGATTATTTTTGTGACCTTCGAGAAAATTTCCCCCGAAAATGGAAAAACTGCAAAACGAGCAAACAGCAAATTGCTTGGCAAACTAAATCTAGATGAAAAAAGAAAGCTTCAGTTTTGTAGTCGCCACTTGAGTTTGTATTCAAATAAATGTTGCTTTTAATTAACGGAAGGGGTAAGTAGTATAATTAACTCTATCTCTTGTTATCGATTTCATAGAACAAGAAAGGCGAAAAAATTGGGTGAAGTAGTAGGTGCCACACGCCGAATCCCGATTAATCATATCGTGCACAAAAGTGGGAAATTGCCAAAAGCATTGGTTTGCAAGGGCAAACTCGAAACGATTATCATTACAAATTGTTCGTCGGTTATAAAAGCTATCTGAAGCGCCTTAAATTCCAGGTGGAACAGCATTAACAAAGCAAGGAATACGGTTACCGCTTACGGGAACAAAGTTAGGATTTTGTTGATACCAAGAGGTGTTGGTATCTTGGAGAAAGAGCGAGCGGACCTAGTAGTTCAATCAGCGACTCCAGCACCATTATTTGCGGACGGTATAATGGAAAACATTGATCTTGAACAATATAGTTTTTCCAATATTAAGTTAAAGAGAAAATTGGCGCAAAACTTCGACAAAACTACCATCCGCATAACTCTCATACTAATCCTAACCTCCTTCCACCGTCTTGATCGTACTGTTGCAACACACCAATGGATCCTTAAGAAATCCCCCTTAATTTGCAATGGTGGAGAAAATTGGACGAATAAGCACGTGCCGCCTAACTCTCTGGATAGCTTGAAAATCTCTGGAAAACGTACTATTACAATAACATCCGTTTGGTTAGCGGAAGATGTGGTGCTTTTCCGGGGTTATTTTAGCTTCTTTTGCATTATGGGTGTGTCTGTCAACAGATCACGCCCACTTTTTAAGTTCGTATCCTTGATCGATTAGGGAACGGTTGCGCCAAATTTCAGTTTCCCGCCTTCACTTTTTGCGACTGTGAGGGTTTAAAAAATGTAACGGCCCAGTTGGCAGACATTGCAGGAATTGTTGCCCTCCAAATAAAGTGAAAGCAATTGACTGAATCAATTGTTTTGCGTAAGTAGTTCGGAACCAATAACATCACTCCGCAGCTAATTGCATCAATATGTTCCATTGTTAAGCGATATCGACAACGAGGATAAACGCTTAACAACATAAAAGAATTGTTGTAAGTAGTAGTCCACAGTAAAATTTGTTTCTCTTACTGTTTTGTCTAAATATAAGAATAAAAATTATAGTCGGCCACGAAGGACTCTTTTATACCTTAATATTGATCAATTGAATGGACTCTTTTATACCTTACTATTGGTTAATAGTATACAGACTTTATGTGGTCGCCCGAAGCGTCTTTTTAGGAGCTGCAAACGTCAGGTGCCGCAGGGCCACCCATAAAATATAAATGCAATTTTTATCATAATATCTGTGATAGTTCATATTTTTGTTTTATTTTTGAAAACAGATGTTGTCTCAGATTATGTTATATTGTGATCACGATGTTTGATTGATTTGGCTTAACTTTAATACACCAAAACGTGTGCAAGAATTGCAAATCTTTGAGCTAAATTTCAATTCGATTTCTGCGACCAAGAGAATGTTTAGCACGGACAGAAGGACATGCTTAAATCGATTTAGAATTTGATGCTGATCAAGAGTATACTTTATGAGTTTCTGACCCTTCAGACCCTTCTATGATGGGCATTAAAAATACTTTTCGACTATGTGCAGCTTGAGTTTTTTTTTTAACTCTTTAGCTAACCGACCGTTAAACAAATAACTTTAATTAAATTGCGTTAATAGAGGGATTAAAATAAAATAAAATATAACAAAAATCTCTTTCTTCCACAATGCTGCGATTACTCTCCATCTCTCTCTCTCTCTCTCTCTCTCTCTTTCTCTCTCTCCACTTCCTTTTGATGATCAGCGTATTACACACACGCCAGGGCCATCCCCTAATAAGTGAATTGTCACTTCAAGAAATATGAAAAAAAAAACCTAGAGGTGGTTTTTTTTTTTTTTTTACTTTTTATATGTGTGAGCTTAAGTTGCGGGCAGTGTGCGAGTGTTCGCGTTTAAATAAATATTTTGCATTTAACTGACTTAATAATGCAACTGCCAGCCTATTTATTTGCTTGCGTGCAATTTTTGTATATACGGAGTGCATTGTAACGATAACATTGTTTCTTGAATGCAACAAACTGATAATGAGGAGAATGAATGTTTAGCGCTTCATGGAAAATAACATGCATGCGCATGTAATAGTGAAATAATAAAAACTGTATTACAAGAGCATAACTTCAAAGCATTTTGAAAGCTGTGCACTCTCGTGATCTTGAAAACATGCATAAAAAGTACTAATAGCTGCATAACATCGACAAGTGCTGTTTACTGCTTGCTGATGATGTCGATGTCGATGTTGGCAATAAAAGACCAGATTGCTTTGATTTATTCCTAGAATAATTGAAGAGAAGCAATAAGATATTCACTCTAAACCAGTCATTCCCAATCTGCATTCTATTACGCTTTTTCGTTAAAGCAAATATTTTCATTTACGTATCCGCCCCTTTTTTTTCAATTTTTTGTAATAATATTTTATTTAAAAAAAAAAAAAAAAACTATGCGATACCTTCAGTTTTAACACGAGGAAGCGTACCTTATCGATTGGAAATCGCTGATGTTTGTGCGCTCATATGCGTACACAAGATCACAGTGATGTGCAAAAATATGTCGCAAAATACACTTTTCTATATAAAAAGTAAAAAGTAGTGACGCATATATCGTGTGTTATATCACATATGGACTGAAAACTAAAATATATGAAAATTAAAGAACATTTGCATTGAAGATATTGAAATTGTCGTATTTTACGAACACTAGGCTAAAAGCAATTATGTTCGCTTTGGGGCTAAGTTTAGCTTTCCGTAATAATAGACAAGTCCGTGGACTCAGAGGAATGATTTTAATTATGAAATTATACTTTCTAGCAAATATTTAAGCGGTGCATTCGGTCGGTGTCTACTGTAGATAAGAGGTTTTTCAGCATCGTTTTATTAGCCAGTGAAGTAAATTCCAAGACTAAAGTCTTAAAGCACTTAAATCTTAAAGCATTTAAGTTAATCGGCTCTGTTAGAAACCCTACCGCACTTGAGATTCGAAAACACGATTATTGAGTTGCTAGTCGAGATTCTTTGCCTTCGGCTACTTAGGCGGATAGCATCGTTTTAATTCTTCACTGTTTGTGAGACACTGTTCTTAAACAGCTATGATTGGCCGAGTAGGCGCAAAAACCCGGCTAGCAACTCAATGGCCGTGGATTCAAATCTGAAGTGCGGTAGAATTTTTAAATAGAGTCATAGCTTAAGAGTTTATTTAGTCTTTGAAATTATTTCTCTGGCTAAATTATTTATAATAGAAATAATAATAAGTTGAAAGGACTTGCACGAAACTTTTTAAGCTCCTCCTGTAACGATTGTATTGTCCTCGATTTAATATGCAGATGTTTATCAATTATAATACAAGCACTAGGCTTAAAGTATGCAAACTGCAAGCGATGGTTGTACTTACTTACGGGTTTGATTTTTCAAATGTGTCTGCCATTATTGTACTCTACACCACTTGCGGTTTATGAGTATGTACGCAACACCCAGAAATGCTTTTCCATTCTTTTAAAC
>KK502576.1:35012-57251 GCA_000688735.1 Glossina austeni
TATATATATTATATACGATATATACTATATATATATATTATATATATACGATTATATTATCCACTGGCAACGTGGTGTTTGCCTTCACAAAAATAAAAAAAATCAGCCCCACCCACCCATTGCTATATAGTGCGACCATTTAGCTTTTCTCTTTTTTCAGTCTTTTTTAGAGTAAACACGTTCGGTCACAGCTGATAACAATTTTTAGATATTAATTGGGGAGGTATTTATTAAAATCGATTTCTTTAGTAAAAGGCCTACTGTGTTACATGTTCTCCTTTTTACGTCTCGTTCCATTGTCCGGCGGCAGTTCGCTCACATCTCAGAGTAAGATGTGACTAATAGTACCTTAGGCCATATTTTTTATTTCTGCTACAAAACATACTACTCAAGGCCATACGTTCTTTTTATGATGTCCTGGCCGGGTTCGATCCACTTGGCACTTACAGGGGAAACAGCAGAGTTTTCTAAACCTTCGCAATTTTTAACAAAACCCTCCAAAAATCTGCCATCAATATTTTTCATAATCTATGGTTTCCAGTACCAGTTTCACATTAGCGTAACTTTGTTTCATGTGAATGGCATAAGCGATTGGAATGTAGGGTAGCAGAAGTTGATTTGAGTTGAGTAATCGATTCTTGCGGAACGTGATCTTCGTTTAGCTCAGTCATCAGCCATCAGCCATCAATGTTTTTACAGCCACCAAGGGATTTCCCATTGTAAAGACACAGTTTGACGATTTCTAATGAATTGCAAGGTTGCGAACGAGACGCTAACACCTCCTCCCCCCTCCCCTTGCGCGAGTCTTTTATGAATTAACCCACCCGTAAGATGCTTTTTACGGGACCAATTAAAAACATTTTTGGCTTCACTTGGCTGTACTGTTCACTTAGTTACAAATTGCAGATTATCCGGTTTGTTTACGCAGTCTCGGGGCATAGTTTTGATCGTAGCTATAGAAAGTACTTAACGGGTACAGGCCTAACACTTAGTAATTGGTCAGGCGCCCATTATAGTGCGGTCACTCTCTATCTTTTTTTTCTTTCTCATCTTGCCGTCTTTCCACGTCTCTTTCCCATCGTCGCCGGGTTACACGTGTTAAGGGACATCACTTGAGTCCTTGGTCTTAGTAAAAACGAAAGAAAAGTCGACAACGACAAAGTCACAAAACCTAATGCCTCTGAACCAATCGAAACTGTACACCGGACTAAGCGAGAGCTTATATCCGAATGCTTTATGGTGAGAAATTAACTGAAGCGTCAAAGAAACTCGATTCTTATGACCTTTTCATGTTGGTAGAGCGGACGGATATATATCATTATTATTACGAGATCATATGTAATTATTTGCATTTAAAAAAGCAGAGTTAAGTTGTGTTTTTATGAGATGGATTCTCAATCGGGTTAGCAAGGGCCCGTAAGCATTAACTATTTTGACCACGTAGACATTTTCGCTGTACATTAGTGCATTGATTGTTATGTTTTCTCGTCTATCTATCGTTTTGCTAAGTATCTTCAGCACGGTGCTTATGCTTGTGTTTGCCTGCTTTGCTTATTATACTCTTTCACTCTGCATAATTTTATACACATTTACACTTTTTGTCATAAGGTGTACTGTTAGAGTACGTAAGGGAACATGTTTAATATAATTTCAACTTGGCAAACTTTTTATTTTTATGTAAAATAAGCATAAATAATAAATGGCTTTTTAGGCAAACAATTATAAAATCGTTTGATCACGTTCCGACCATTAGGAATTAAACAAAAACCATTTGTAATGGTTATAAAATGTTTGCATGGACTTGCTCGGTAAATAGTTACATTATTATCTATCTATTAATATACGTATACATCTATATATATGTGTATTGACATGTATTCATTTATATACATATTAAGGTAAACATGTCTATATATATATATATATATATATACACATATAGATATATTTACATATGAAAGCAAAAAAAGCACATCGAACGGGTAAACATCTCATACATGCTTATTAAATATGCTTATTAAATCGAAATGTGTGTGTTTGTGAATAAAAATGTATCCAATGAAATGTGTAAACAAACATGAGTGAGAAACATTTACGTACGTATGTACTTCTACGTATATGAGAGGTATGTAAGCAAGACATTCATTCAAGACTCTTTTTTTAGTGTCAATAGAATTATATGACAATGCCCACCTGTTGTCTATATATACATATATATACATATATATATATATATGAAGTGACCAATATATCAGCCTGAGTATGGGAAAAAGTTTTCCTCTTAACGATAAACAGATAAACGATCAATTTGTTTTATTAAACAAATTACTTTACTGAAGGTTATTTTTTGTGTATTAGAAGAGATTACTACGCTTATCATTCCGAATTATGCAATTCAGAAACTCTAGAAATTAGAAATCTATCGATCTCAATAAAGTCATCCGATGAGTGTGAAATTTTCGGTTTTTTTAATCCATTACCCAACGTTGCAAATGCATTCAATTTGTCAAAACACATTCAAGGAAGCTTTAGAAGCCCCACAGAGTGTGTCTCGTCCGCCTTTCTATCCCTCTGAGTATATAACGTCCGCGGCCAACGACCTCCTGGTGGAAAAAGTGAAGATACCGTCTCCCAATGTGCCGAATATATGAAAAGTTCTTGTTGTTGGGCCAAATGATTCACAATTCAACATAAAATGTGTTTCCTCCTGGATCTGTACAATATCGGAGAAATCGGTCAATCTCCTTCAATATTAAAGAGCTACGAAATTTCATTCTTTTGCCAAAACGTTTGCAACCCGCAAAGAGAAGTCTCACACACCCTATCTAAAATATGCATATTCTCCATCGGAAACAAATTCTGAATCGATCTTGGTATATTTATCCGTCCATCTGTCCGTCCGTCAAATTTAAGCAAGATTTTTCAAAAATTTCGATCTTTAGTTTGAACACAAATATATCTTAACAGATATTAGACGAACATGCTTCACTCAGGTCCGAAAATAGAGAGATTGGCGCAATGAGAAAATAGGTAGGTTTTGTAGATTTTGATTTGAACGTAAAGTTTTTAAATTTCAAGTCAGAAAATGATAATCGGAAAAACGATTAGATATTTTTTTAACTACGACCAATCATTCGGGGGATACCCTTTACATGTGTAACGGTCAGAAAGTCGGAAAGTAATTACGGAGAAAGAAATGAGAAGTGGCCGGCAGCCTAGTGGATATGTACTCAAATGGTAAGTGCTATGCCTTTACCGACTGAGCGACCACTCATTATAACTACGAGAACTGAGAGATTTGAATCTGCGAACCATCTCTTGGTAATCGTGATTTTTATCTACTCAGCTACTCATGCGGATCTGCTTGCGGCCGCAATATTGCTCAGAAAATTCAACAATTTTGATGCTCCAGTGCTTTGATCCACGTCTCCATGTAGAAGCGAAATCTTCAGAGGATATAAAACGAAGCTAGAAAATTATATTATTGAAGGTCGGAAAAAGAAAACTCAATACTCTATAATATTGAATGAGCGTGACCGGTTGTTTCTCCAGGATGTAACTCCGTAGTACATACGTGGGAACTTTTCTGATTACATCTTTTTTAGTTTACGAGTAATAAACAAAAAAGTTCAATGCACTTTGCCTTTGAAGACATATGCGTTTTCAGTATATTTTGTGCTGTAGGCGTGTGCCTGAACCTATTCCGCTCCTTCTTAATACTAACCTGCATGCAAGAACTTTCAACTTGAAGCCGGCATATTAATGTTTACCACAAACAGTATACAAAAGTGCTATATTGGCGGACGGACGGACCGAAATGACTAAGATTTAAGAATTGATATTAATGAGAAATGCATATATACACTTTTTAGGTTTCCTGAAGCTTCCTTCTGGATGTTGAATATCCCTCTAACCTTCCAGTACAAAAGCAGCATAGTTTTCGTTCGACTACGTACCACACGTATCACATACCATTATAAGGAAAAATGCCACATCATTTATATGACGGCCTTGATCTGTTGAGGCTTAAGGGAGGCGTTCCTAAATTTTAAACTATCATTAGATTATTTTAATATTTTGTGGACTTTGTGTGGTAAAATAATAAAGAACAAGTATTTACTTTTAAGGTCGGAGTACGTAATGGAATTGAGCTGACTACCAGAGGCTGACTTGATTTCAAAGCAATTTATCCCGTTCAAAGTTTCTTATTAGCTTTCAAAAGGATAAATAACATGAGGAAAAGTTTAATGCATGCACGTGTCGTAGGAAACGGGGTTATATCGGAGGCAAGTTCGTTTCAGTTCATTATATTCAAGTGAAACCAATCAAAATCGTTCATTAATGTATTGTGACCGCCCCTTTAAATGATTATTTCTCTAAGTTCTACTTGCAGATGTGTGGACACGCATACCTATTTACATACATGTATACATTGCCTATTGGGTATATAAAATTTAAATAAAACTCTCCATACAAATGTAAACAAAGAATTAAATTTATTATACTCGCATCTTATTGGCTGCCAATTGCGCATCCGCTGGAAGCTGTATGAAAAACAAAAACAACAAAAACAATTATATATTATACCGCAATTGATATTTCAGTTACTTTTGGAAAACGGAATTTACAGAAAGCAAGGAGACGAAGCAAAGGATATCGTCACTTAATTTAATAACAATTTTTCTTGGGTATATTTACACAAAATTAAAAAAAAAAAAAAAAAGTAGGTATTTATGAGAAAAAAACAAGTCGAAACTTATCTTTTATTGTTGCAGATAAATGACAATTGATTTACCCACGAACTAACTACCTTATGGTCTGGAAAGGAAGTTCATCTTCACTTGAGCACATAAGTCTTGAATGTTACAGAACTTGCTTGAAAGATTTCGCAAAATATTTTTGCAATATTTTTGAACCGCTTGGCCTGCCCCTATTAAACCATCATTCGATGTCATTTTTACTTGCTTACCATTATCAAGTCAAGTCTAGTTTTTTAGGTTACCTATTTAAATAATTATATTTTTTTTTCTTATGAAAATTCATCAGTTTTTTCAGTTTTAAAATACAATGTCATGGTGCAGTGCATATACACATGATATAGTTTTGTCAAAAGTGCGTGTGTCGCCTCCATCAAAAATAAAGCAAACAAAAACGCTGTAGAGGGGAGTGGTCCACCATGAAATACCCTATGCCAACCTACAGTTATTTACATAACGACTTTTCAAAATAATGGGTTATGTAAGAAGCGGTCGAACAAGTGGTCCGATCCGGACCATTTTCAATAACGTTCGTTGTTGGGCCAAGACAGACCAGCGTATCAAATTCCATCAAAACATAGGACACAAAATAGGTAGACGGACTGACAGGTTGAAATCGATTCAGAAAATGATTTTGAAGAAAAAAAGACAGATGGACGGACAGGCAGGTTTATGTATAACTAACGCTTGTTCTATCTCAAGTATGTCTGGATGTCAAACACCTGCACAAGCACTTGTACCGCAAACATTATAATGTACAGCAGCAGTTTACCCGAATAACTTGTTTCACGTTTTTTCTGTTCCTGTGTCAATCCAATAGGATGCAAGAGATGCTGTATTCGATGAGCAATTAAAAAAGAAAGCGGTCGATGATGTCCAATCAATTTTTCACAAGCACGGCATCGATTGATACGATTTATTACACAGATTACTCCTGCTCCTAAAAGTCTATCCCGCTGTGCCCGCTCACACAATATGGTTATTTAATAAGCTATAACCAGCGATACCCAAAAAGTAGGAGAATCCCCATAGAAGCGGGTCCTACCATAACCGAGACACCAGAGTAAGAGAAAATGGTTATGGGCCGCTTTTCTCGCAAATCTGGTCGGCGCCGAAGCTTTTCTAACATCTTATTTGCCAGACAACCTGCTAACTGTAAACGAGAGTTGAAACTACGAACTAACAAAAATCCATGCTTTCGATTCCGAATAGAGGCTGCGTGATCAGGTGCTGTAGACATTTGAGTTTAACATTAACTCTTGACATTAAAAAATATTACGGCTACGACTGCCACAGATATGATGAAAATGAAATTTAGGACTCAAGATATCTTGCTAACTCCCCTGAAGCCTGCTCGTCTCAAGTGATCCTTACTTCTACCTCGAAAACTTTAGTCCGCGCTTTCCCTTACTTGGATTCTATTATCTATGCCATTATTATGAGTGCAAAGACTTATTCCATTGCTATTGTACGATAGAATCTCTGGGATTTACTAACATTGAGTTAATTATTTTGCAGCACTAAAAAAAATACAAATTAAGTACATTAACAACATACAAATTAATTAATTAATTGATTCCTTATTGTTGCTCTTTACATATTCACATCATCATTTGCTCTTCCTTTGCACCGTACTTCTGTATTGTACTATATTACATTCTTATGTCATGAGTGACACAATCGTTCTTCTCCCCAGAGGAGAATGGAGAAGAAAGAGAATTCATCTTCTGTTTAAAGATATGGTTTCCCGCACCTATATGTGTGATGTCAACTACCTGTGTTTCAGTGGAAAGTCAGCTATTTCGAGTGGGATTATCACAACGTCATTGCGCTTCCCCGATACATAAAGCGATTCATGAGAGATAAATCTAACCTATGTCTAGCATGCGAGTTACACTCACTTTCCACTATCATGCGACATAAAGGCTTAACTTAAAACTCGCACCTAAGTTGTCCTAGCTTGCCCACTCGAAACGAGGGGGTAAACGCTCTAAACGAGGAACGATTTCAAATTCTCGAAGGATGAAATGTAGCCTTTAACCAAAGCTGATGATGGCGGAAATTAGAGAATTTGAACTTTCCAAAATTATCTTAACCACAACACAGAGAACGCATGCAATTATCTTCAACGGTAATGCATGAATTGTTAGTAGATGGTGTAAAAATGGTCCTCGTTGGCCTAGTCTTCTAAATAATGCACATTTTTAAAGCACAATTTGCGCGTAAGCTTACGTTTTCGTAAAACTACGCGTACGTCTATAGGTATATAGGTATTCATCTCGTTCGACGGTTTTAATTGAATTTATAAAAATATTGACGAAGACATAAACATATTTTTAATTGAATTGAAGTTAAGGCAAAAGTTATTGGAAGAAATAATAAAGTCATTGTTGCCCTAAGGCATTTTGCGCACACACAAAAACCAGCGGAATTGTTGTATGGTTAAGCTAAAGTCGACTCCTGAATCTCATGTTCGGATGACTAGATTTCTTAAGCAGCGATTTTGTAGCTTTAGACAGAGAGACAGAGAGCCTTAGCTTAAATAGTACGGGCACATACATGCCCAGATAGTTAATCGTCCGAGAATATAATTTCCTTATCGACGAATGGAAAGTTAAAGCTTTTCGATTTTTATTCTTTGCAATAGAAAATATACGATGAAAAGTATCGAAGTGTATTGCAGAATTGATTCTATCTATGGTTTTGTATACACAAATCGAATGCATGTTGGGCATTAAACTGCTTACTTACAAATGCACTGAGATTATGACAAGCGTTTTTTATTTTTTTATTTTCTGCTTTATCAAGGAAATCTCAGGGAGCAAGATACTAACGAGGCGTTGAGTTGTTAAGTATCTTTGGGTGAATGTCTGTGCGCGCGTATGTGTTTATAGCTTAAATTGTTATAAATATGTACATTTCATCTAGGCACAGACACTTGACTCTCGAATATATGCGACTTTCATTTGTATATCTTTTATTACAACTTCTCACTTATAAAGTTTTTCTTTGTTACTTAATAATATGATTAACAAATTTGTTCAAAAGCCTTTCTATAAAGGGAGACTTTCAATGAGTGCATTTGGTGCTTAACATAACGGTAAGTCGTGAGTTATTCTCAATCGCTTGTATGGTTAAAATTCTTCAGACTTATCGACTGACACGTGCAGATTTACTTATTCAATTATTTGTACGTTATTATGTATCAGTTTGAGGTGATAAGCACTACAACAAGCGAATATAACTCCAAGAAATGCACTACAAAGATCACGTCAGGTCCACCAGGACTGCCGCATAGCTGAACAGATAACAGATATACTTGGTCGTAGTTATAATGAGGGCTGAGTCGGTGCTTCAGAGTTCAAAACTCAGCAGATGGCAGACAATACTTTGTGTTCTCTACAGATAGTGCTGAGTTGGCTTTCGCGACTTCAAAACTCAGTAGACGGTAGACAGTACTTTATTGCCTCTATAGTGATTGCTCAGTTGGTGTTCGCGAGTTCAAGACTCAGTACATGGGAGACAGTACCTTTTCTTCTCTATAGCGAGTGCTCGCGAGTTCAAAATCCAGCAGATGGTAGACATTACTTTGTTGTCTTTATACTGAGTGCTCAGTTGGTGTTCGCGAATTAAAGATTCAGTGGATGGCAGACAGTACCTTGTCTTCTCTATAGCGAGTGCTCAGTTGGTATTCGCGAGTTCAAAATCCAGCAGATGGTAGACATTACTTTGTTGTCTTTATACTGAGTGCTCAGTTGGTGTTCGCGAGTACAAGACTCAGTGGATGGCAGACAGTACCTTGTCTTCTCTATAGCGAGTGCCTTGTCGGTGGAGGCACAATACTTAATGATGGGCGGGCACCAACTAGGCTGCACTCAATCTCGGTTTTTGTTGTGGTTTCCCACTTCTTTCTGGCCGTCAACATGTTGTTCCTATGGTATGAGTGAAAAAAATCAACTTCTTGACGTAAAGCAAAAGGTTGAAAAAGAAGAAATTTTTTGAAACTTGGGGATCACAATCAAAAACCAAAGGAAGCCCCGCGTGGCCCAACACCTCACAATGCAATTTTTTTTAATTTGCCCCATGCGAAGAACGATTTGTAAGCTGATGCTTGCTGGCCTAATGAAAAAGTTTTTTCTTTGCTAAAGCAAATCTATTCCTCCAAGTTTCTCCCTTTCATTGATAACACGACTTTCAATTACGGTATACACCCCTCGTATTTTTTTACAGTTTCAAAGTAATCCATTAAAGAATTTAGTTTACATTTAAAAAAAAACGAATCACTATTTCTGATATTTTGGCAGCTTTTGGTTTGTGGAAAACCATGGATCGACGTGCACGTCCTTTCCGCAATACAGTGCGGTAAAGAAACGTTATCCTAAACCGTCATTTGGTTTCTGGAATTTAACGAATGTCAAGTTATCAAGAGCCTTATCATGCCTAAGGCTTCAAACCTTTATGCAGGTAGCATATTCCTCGATCAGGTGAGTCGCAATTGACCCGTTAACTGTATATGACGCGTGTTTTTTCTTTTTTACTGCATTGGTTTTGACTCTACCGTTTTGTATTGTATTGTACTGTTGTTTTTATAGTATTTAGAAACCGTTGGAATGCTGCAACACACGTCCACAAGAAGTCAAACCTTGCTACTCGCAGTGCATAAAAGCCGATTATTTAAAATCCGACCCAAGTACGTCTCGGCTAGGCTTGACTAGGAGTGCAGTGTAAGAATTGTTCTGGTCGCTTAACTGACACGCCCACATTTAATAAAATACTTTTCAATTATAGTTTACTGGCCTGAGGCGGGGGAGGAGAGAAAGCAAAGAGAAAATGAATTTGAAAATCTTCTGCAAATTTTCTTCCGCTTTGCTATATTCAATCGTTGCCTGTACTTATGTTACTTACTTAGTCTTGCACATATGATTGCATCCATTGTCAGAGCTATAGTACATCTAGCTTTCATAATATTTTGTTTCTATATAGTTTACAAAAACATTTAACGATTTCGATTTATGGCGCAGCCCTTTAGGGGAAACTTTACAAATTGCAAATTAAATCTTTTTTCAAAGAGGATTAAAATCATATTGAAAAACTCGTCATAACAGAAAGCGATAGCGTTTTAATGCTTGCGTTTTATAACTTTACGTTCGTAATGTCATAATTGTCTTAAGTTATTCATTGGAAGGAATGATTTTTTTTTTCTATTTTTATTTTTTGTTTTTCTTGATAAGATTGACGCGTATGTATTCATTCAATCATTCAGAGTCTGGTGCCAATTTCATCATGGAGAGATTGTTATTAGGTGAACGACCATTACGCGCTCTCACTACGCCCATTTTGTTAATGGACTTTACTCTTTAAGCACAATTAAATACAAATTTTTATATGCTTATGAATAAATGGCAGCCTATGAATAAAAATCTTACGTTACGTCCACATATTTTTTCATATTCATATTCATACGTACGTACATGCAAGCTTTGTAACGCATATTATTTGTCATAAATCTTTAATGTTAAAAATCTTTAGTGTTAATGTGTTGACGGATTTGTGGTCATAAACACTCTTGTTTATACGTGTAACAACCGCATACTGATATTTTTTAAGATATATATATATAGTGCTTGTTTATATCTACATACATATATATGCATATGTGGACGGATATATGAGCATGTTTGTTACGTACGAAAATTTAAGTCGTAAGTTTTCAATCATTTTTTTAACGTTTTTTTTATTTTTGTTTTTTATATTTTTTTTTTTTTTTTTTTTTTTTTTTTTTTTTTTTTTTTTTTTGTTAACTTGAACACTTCTGTACATAGACGTCAAGATTTTACTGTGATTTGAAATACAAATTATAAAAGTTATGTGCGCATGCGTGCTTGCTTTAAATACATTTGCAAATACGAGAGTTGAAAGAATGAAAACAAAAACAAAAACAAAAAAGAAGGAAAAGAAATCTTTATTTCGCAAAACATATATATAATGCAATAACACATCGAGCTCTCTCGGTGTGTGTGATTCGTTTCGCATCATTTCGTTTTAAATTTTACAAACAGCACGCACAACAATATATATGCATTTACCGCATATTCTCTACGTACATATATCATATATACTTGTTATTGCATATCAATGCTATTCGACAAATTTATTTGTCATTTACATTAATAGGAATTACGAGAATATGAACAAAAGCGGCACTCGTGCATTCAATTGATGTCTAGAGATATATGTTAAGTTTTGCTCATATTTATCTCTCGTCGTTGAATCGTTGCGGTGGTCACACCCAACGTATAAAACGTAAATATTTTATTACCATAAAAGCGAACGATTGAAAATTCATCTTCACTTCACGGGAAGTGAAAAAGTTCACTCTCATGTTTGTTGACAATGTTTGCCTTCCAAACAGTAGCGTTACTTCGTTACTTCTTCGCTACACTGGTCCAATGCAACGTCTTTTCGGTCTTAGTATTTGGAGCATATTTTTAATATCAAGCCATCAACGAAGCGATGGCTCAATATTTGTATCTTATATTTGACGGTTGACGTTGACTAATGCATTTAGCAGACTTTTCCAGCCTACTGAATCTCTACAAGTATTAACGAAAAAAACAAGTTAAACCACTCTAATGGGCTACGGCCCATCGTTATATACCCTACCAAATAGCGACCATTACTTTTCCCGTAATTCGAAAAATTGAGTTAGAAGACAATTAAAAGCAGTGTAGTCGATCATTAGGCACCATATACCGCCCTACTGTTACTCACATAATGAATTTCAGAATAAGGTATTATATGGGAACTAATCGAAAAAGTGGTCGGATCCGAAATGTTTTCAGTAGCGTTTTGCTTTGGGTCAAAGCAAGTCGGTGTACCAAATTCCATCGAAATATCTTAAAAAATTACAATCTGTAGATTGAACACACAAAACTACTAGAAGGACGCACAGACAGATAGGCTTGAACCGAGTCAGAATCACTTTTTCACCTTTTCAATAGCGTTCGTACTTGGGCCAAAGTATGCCGGTGTGACAAACTCCATCAAAATATTTCAAAAACGGCGATCAATGGATTGACCACAAGAATGCAAGACGGAAGAATGCACAGACAAGCTTAAACCTACTCAGAATCACTTATTCACCTCACCTTTTGATATAGTAAAAGATGGACTCCACTAAAGTCCTTTTAGGTTTTGCATACGTCCGCAAAAACTTAATACACCCTCACAGTAAAAGTAGTGTAGGGTATAACAGCAATAATTGCAAGGTACATGAATTGCAATGAATCCATGCTTACGCACAGGCAGACACTAAACTTAAGCAATCAACATATTCAACACAAGAACTATCGATGTGCTGTAAAAGTACTTACTTTTGCTAGAGGAAACTCAAAGACAAGAATAGGCACAAAAACACTAAATACAGATATTTAATATTTTTCGTCTTCGTCTTCTTCCTCTTCTTCTTCTTCTTCTTCTTCTTCTAAAATTCAGCAAATCAACAACGGATGATTAAAAGCCATTAAAAGTTTTAAATAATATTTTTTTAAAGCTCGAGGTTGGAAATATGTTCATAGCATACACTTGATAATTATACTGTTAAAATATTTTCCCTGAGAATTAGAGGCATCTAACGAGCCAGCAATGTAATGTAACACTTTACTAGGTAAGCAGATAAATTCCCACCCTTTCACCTTTTTTTTTTTTTTTTTTTGCTTTTTATCAAAAAACCGTTTGCTTCAAAATAAACACAAGTAAGAAAGTTATAGCCGAGTGAGGTCGACCTTCAGTTACCCTATTCCATTGATTTCGTTCAGTACACAAAATAAGAACAATTATACCTTGTTTCCATCTAAAAGCACATTTTGTTCGGGGTCCCCTTATATGGCCCCCTTATGGCCCAAAAATGTGAACTGACGGAGTCTCAGTTTAATATAATTGATGCTGCCGCTAAAGGTCTTATTATTCTTTATTTACAACAAAGTTTGAAAAATTAGATTTCGTTGCCATACAAAGGTTTAGTTACTGATGCGGACCTTCAAGTCCGGAAAATGGACTAACATAGTTAACAGTCACATTAAAACTATTACTACTACTACTACTACTACTACTATTACAGAGAGATTTTCATTATAAAATATTGAAAAGAAAAAACTTTTTCCCATTTAAAGGCTTAGGTACAAAAAATAGATCTTCAAGATCCAAATTTAGTACACTTGATTTTTATATTAAACTAATACATTGGACAGATTCCGATTGTGATATATTGCAAATCAGATCGTTTTCCAATATAAAGGCTTACCCTAGTAAGAAGGGCTATGCAAGAGGGGATTCAAAACTTCGATTTGTTTGATTCAAATTTTTCATATAAATTTTTATTATTCAGCAGTTTTTGTCGAGAAATTTTTGAAAATTGCAAAATTTTTTCATATGACATCTTCTTTAAAATAAAGCATTAAATAAGAAGTAGTAGTAAAAATGGTCCGATACAATTCAAACTTAATAAGGATTGTCCTTGGACTAAAGCATGCCAGTGTAACAAATTTCATCAAAATGTCTGAAAAATTGCGGTGCATAAGTGGAACACAAATAATGTGGACAGACATCGGACGGACAAACGGACAAACATAATACTTATTTGGATCTATCTTAAGCCTTTTTGAGCGTTACATACTTTCGCACAAACTTAATCTACTTTGCATCACAAGTCGTGTGTGGAATAAATATTTTGGGGTGTAACCAAATAATATCTTTTCTTGCTTACGAAGCTTTGACGTTTGGTTTGAACATACAGAGAGCAATGGATAGACGAGACGTAAGGCTTGAACGTTATAATTTGAACACATTGAAAATAATGAGTAGATAAACATAAAAAGTTTTTTCTTTGCTTTCAATACGCTCAACTTAAACGTCCAAGCCCCCAATCAGAAAAACAAATTTTAGGTGATTCCACTCTTATATCTTTTATACAATATTCCCACATATTGTGAGGCAATATAAGAGAGACGATGTGAGACGATGAAAGGGTACCTAGAGTTTCGATGGTGTTCACGAAACGGCTCATTTTTTGTTAATCATTTTGAGAAGGGAGACGCTGCTCAGTGTGAAGGAAAAGTAGAAACGTCTGCCAAATAGGGCGTGGCCAATTCAGTGCTGCTAAGGTTTCCGTAACGGCTCTACAATTTTGTAGCAACAACAACGAAACGAATATTCTAGAAACGCCAAGAAGCAGTGCTGTCTTCGTTGGCTTGGAGTAAATTGTTATACCTTAAATTTAGTTAGTGCCTTTTAGCGCCATGTCTAGGACATTTGGCTTTACAGGATGGTTGCTGACGTGCACAATGGTTCCCTGCCCTACGCAACTCTTTTTGTGCTTTCAATTCGTCTTCACAACTCAGCTGCCGTTTCCGTCCGGCTAAGCACGAAAAATGATGCTTTCGCTGTCTACGGGTTTTTTGCAAAAAGGCCGGCTTATTCAAAGCTCTAAGAACCCGTGTTGCGTGCACTGTATGGGAGCTGACTGAAATGTTTCGCAGCTAATAAAGAAACAGGATGGTTTTTTTTTTAAATTTATTTCCATATTTTTGCGTAGTCTTGTTCTAACTCTATACAACTTTCCCAGCGATGTTTCGACCTTTTAATTCATCCACACATTCCTTGGACTTTTTCACTCCCAATTAGTTATTAACTCAGGTGATGATCTTCTCATTTGACAAACTCTGACTCTGCTCTACGAGCGTAACGTTCAAGTTCATGAAGAAAAGAGGGTCACTTATGGCTAGATCTGATGAAAAAGGTGAGTGCTAAAGCAATTCTAGCGCATAGTCATGGTGAAGCAATGTTTCTCATTTTTGTAGATGTTGCCGTTTCTCCGCAATTTGTGCCTTCAGTTCGTCAAGTAATTCTTCTTCTTCTGTAATGGCTTTTTATTTTTCAACATAAACGATTAAGATAATGGTTTTCCATGGCTTTCGCCAAATGGTCGCCACCACTATCGCAGTCGAAGAAACCACTCTTGCCTTATTTCAAGACGATTGTATTTTGCCCGATTGTTTTCATTGTGTTTCTGTTTCTGGATAGTGTTTGTGTATCCAAGCTTCACATACAATAGCTAATCGATGCCAAAATTTGATGTGTTCTGTCGAAATTGTGCTAACAGGGCGTTGGAAATTTGCCTTCGAATATATTTTTGGTCTAACCTGAGCACACGTGTTATCCAACTCGCGATTAGTTTACTCATGTTCTCTAAGCTTACTTCGATGGTCATCTATCACCATTTAATGAACCTAACTAAAGTCTTTGTCAGCTAACACAGTCTCGAACTGTGTTTATTCATAATGACTCGGCCAGGTTTCAAACCATAAAGTATCACCATACGAAACGATGATACAGAGTCCCAGTCCAAATTGATTAAAATTTTGATGTGCACCTGTTAACACACAATATATTCCCCAGCTTTTGCGGGCAAGTGCTGCTATATTCATGTTCAAGGACAATTCTAAGCAGACTTATTTAAAATTTTTAAAAATGTGTGAGTTCATTAAGATTTTCGTATGCTTGCATACTTTTAATGATTAAAACAATTTGCTATAGGAATAGAAGGAGAGAGACCTCAGAAGGTGTTTCTCGGCGCGGAAAAAGCCACTTCAAAGCCATTAAAGAAGATCTTTCGAGCGTAAAAAATGTTTGCGATATAATACCCATACCTAAGTGACCCTACATATGTGTTACCGGCTACGTCAATGTCACCACATCAGAGAGGTAGGGACAATCATCAACTCAAGCTTGTCTCGACTTTCCTAAAATAAAATATCCTATTAGCTGCTGCAGACAAATCGTGATTTGACAAAGTCATTGTAAATGAAATAACATATAACGTCAGACAGCCCGTCAGATAGAAAGACTGGCGAGTTCCATACGCAGGGTTCATACTGTAAATGCAAAAATTAATAATAATTTGCTTAAAATGTACATTTACAAGTTGGGTCCTCAGCACCTCGCTAAACATGATCTTGTCTTTGCTCCAGAATACAGTGAACGTAGCCATTGACGTTTGCAAAGCTAGAAAAGCATGGTCACGAAATAGTCACATGAATGTAGAACTCTGGGTCGCGATAGTTGCTCGTAGCATTCACAACTCGGATCGAAAATTACCGGCTTGCCCAAGATATCATCCCAAGCCACGTCAGGCACGGTAAAAATTCCTTGAGACGCACAAACTCGGTTCCAATTTTACTGAGAAGATTGAAGTAGAATGCCTTTTTCAAGTTGATAGAGTCTACAAGTTGACTAAGTCTACATAGAAGCTTCCAAAAAAAAGCTTAAATGAGTTTAATACGCTTGGCCATGAAAACTGTTATTGTTAGCTGAAGCCTTTTCCTTTATAGGCGCTGCACAACACTTTTGCACAAATTTTACAGGCACTTTTCGAACAAAATTATAAGGCGTTCTATGACTAAAAGTGGGAAAAGTTCTTAGCGGAGTTGACGAGTTCATGTTGCACGAGCCAGCTTTTGAAATGTTGGGGGACTTCATGGATAATATTTGTGAATATTAGATAGAATCAAAATCCAGCGAAACAAATTCAAATAAATTATTTGCTATTCACAAAAGAAAAAAGACAAAAAAGAAAAAAAAAATTACATGTCAGATGCATTAGCATTATGTTTGTAGATAAATGATTTTCATATAAAAGCATTTCGTTTAATATTAAAATTGCGTGATGTACGCGGCACAATTATTGTCTTCGAAAAGGTTAAATAAATCTTTCCTTTCTTTTTCCTTTTTTTTTTTTTTTGTTGAATTAATTCATTTTCTAATGTTAATTTTATTTAGATATATCTGTATGTGTACGTGTATGTATTCGTGTATTTACACGATTGTATATTTAATTTAATCCTATACGATGATGTGATATTCATTAGTATTGCAATAACGAAATGATAAATGAGAGCGAGATGAAAGATATCTATTATGATGACGGTAATGATGATGATAATGATGATGACGACGATCTACTTTGAATGACAAGGAGAAGCACAATAGCAATCTCAATAACAATGATATACGTTATCATTTTGTACTTAATAATTGTCATCTCCTTTAAAACGCCTTTCAAAAAACAAACAACTGTTAAATGAAGAAAAAAAAAAATAATTATAAGAAGCTTATGCTCGCCTTGAAACGAATATTGAACACCTTCGTCGAGTTATTGTATAAAAATCACTATCATTAAATCTTTTCAGTCAGATATCAAATTTCAGATCAACATTTGCCTCATAAATCGAAGGTCTAAAGCATTGCGAAGGCTTTCTGTTTTCTAGAGAATCTTCTAGAATTTTCTAGAGAAATTTCACTACAGCAGTTATATGACACTAAAGACTATGATCCTTAAGCTTCAATTTTCTATTTTTTTTACTTTTTTTTTTAATATGATCAATCACTGACTATAGCTGTAGCCCAGCCGAGATTCTTACCTGTTCGGCTACTTTTGCGCACATTCTTTACAGTCCCTACTTGGCCAGGCTTTGCTGTAGCTTACTCTATAAGGAATGTGTGAAAAGTGGAAAAGAAAATGAAACATACGCCTAAGTCTCTCATTAGAATAAGGAGCGGCTTCGCTAACCCTTTGATAAAATAACAAATTTATTAACAAGATTTTTACACATCGTATCGCCCCAAAGAGGAAAATAAACCTCAAGATGATAGGTCTGTTATAGTTTTGATGCAAACTGTATACGAAAACACGTCAGCATTCCGAAGCAATGTTGTGTGAAAATTTCAAAGCAATCGGTAAAGAACTTTCCGAGATTGTAGATTTTGAATGAACTTTCTGAATCGATCTAAGCTTGTCTATCTGTCCGTATGTCCATCCATACATCTGTCCGCCTTGTTTTATTGTGTTCAACCAACAACCCGCAAATTTTGATGACGCTTGGCGCACTGATCTGTTTCGGCCCAAGGTTGAACGCTATTGAAATTGACTGGAATCGTTATATGAGTCATTATATGAATAACTTTGAGATGGGGTGTACCACATTTAATGGTGGACCGTGGTCTTCTCTACTGCTTTTACTTACTACTGATATAGATAATGCTATATAATTTCAAAAACCCTTAAATGCTTTAAAAAGTGATATCATAGCTGCTGCTGCGAAATGAATGATAAATTTAACATACTCTCATCTTTAATCAGTCGATTTGGAATTTCATTTTATTTGTATGCAGAGCACAATTATATCATATAAACAATATAATGTGTACACATATATGTATACATATATATACGAATGTAAATATGTGCAAGAAAGAAAGAAGTGTGAACAATATCTGGTGGTTGGTTGTTTGGTTGGATGGATGGTGTTACCTTTGAGAGTCACCGTGTGTATGTGTACCCAACCCAAATAAAGTGAACCCGAGAGTACTGAATATAAAAAAATTTTCAATTGCAAAATAAAAATCGAAAGGCAAAAAAAAAAAAAAAAAAAAAAAAAAAAAAAAAAAAAGTGCACAGAGACAGCAGTGTAAGGGTGATAAATGTTGTAATGACCGCAGATTTAAGTTGTATACGTATCTTTCTTTAAGCATACAATACAACATTTTGTACAAATATCTGACTTTGACAAATTGTTTTCATTTAAACGTGACCGACAATCATGATAATGATAATGATGATGATGGTGATGATGACGGTGATCTGATCGATGCCAACTTCAATAAGGTTTAGGCGAGCGTTTACGAGAACAATTTCTTTTTTGTTTTTTTTTTTTTTGTACTTCTTGTCTTGTTTGTTGTAAATGGCTTTCTTATTGTGAAATATAATAAAAAGAGAGTTCTAATTAACATTCCAAACAATTTCTATAAACCTCGTATGCATATCATATATATTTACGCCTAAGTATTAGCATTAAGTTTCGCAGATTTCTGTTTTGTCATTGTTTGATATTAAAAAGAAACTCTCTTCCGAACGATTTTATTTTATTTTTAACCCTTGTCAAGTATTGAATAACATCGCTCACCGTACATTCGTATACGTGCTGCATTTGTATATTAAATGTAACTGTTACAGTGTCATCATATCAAGTTATAGTTGCTTTCCCTGAAGTAAATGAAAGAATTTCTTATACCCACTAAAAGTACTACAGTGGCCCGGGGTCCACCATTAACTGCCCTACATCAATTCGCTTGATATAGTTATTCTTATAAAGAATTTTCAATATAAGGCTTTATATGGGAAGTGGTCGAAAATGTGGCCCGATCCAAACCATTTCCGACCGCGTTCGTCCTTGGGCCAAAACACCGCCATGTACCAGATTTCATCAAAATATCTTAAAAAGTACGGTCTATAAAAAAAAAGGCGGAGAGATGGACGGACAAGCTTACAAACATTTTCTGAATTGAGCAGCTTAATGAAAGGCGAGTCTATCTCAAGTCCTTGTGAGTGTTGCATATACGCGCATGAACTTTAGATACCGTTGTACCACAATAGGTGCATGTTATAGAAAACTACGCAAAGTCATTGATGTTAAGGTTTCAAAGTTAAATTTTTAAATGTTCGTGCCATTGTCGGGCTACCTTAATTGCTCTCTTTGCCTCAGTAATCATTAGCATGTGAAGAAGATGTCATCAAAGTCTCGAAACGGTGGAGTTGCGGTCACATCTAATAAGAATGGGAGTTTCTTTGAAAAACCAATTGAAAAGTTTGTTTTAACACAATGGAAACGATGACTGTAAGAGGAACTACATCCTAAAGCAGCTATTTCGCGTTGTGAACGATGACCAAGTCTCGGTCTTGTTTTTTTAAAATTCTTTCGGGGAGAAGCTTTCGATTTCTTGCGCAAGTTCCATTGTTCATGGAAAATATTTCCAAATAAATCAAAATCTTTACTACGCGTAACACCAACAGCACGGATGTATGCAACATCAGGTGATAGACTTGAGATAGATTCACCTTTTATTATATCAATCGATTTAGGGTCATTTCCTGAATCCATCTCCAATTCAAAGCGTTCTGCAATTGACTTGAGGCTGTTCGCGAATCGTAACTTTTAGGTTCGATTGAAGCAATAAAGCCAGACTTTGTCAAATGCTTAAGGTGGACATTTGCCTGTGAATCAGTCTCACCGTGTCGACTGGCACGGCGGAACCGATCCCGGCCAGTGAAATATCAGATTGGTTGTAATGGAATGACCATTAAAGCCGCCCTGGGGTATCTTCGAGGTCTATCAGCACCTTACTATTTATAGCTCGACCCTCTTTGTGTTAAACACAGCCATCACTATACTCCTCCAAAGGCAGCGATCAGCAGATAGCATTCATTGTCGTTTCTGCCTAGGCTTTTCTAAACACATGTGACTTACAATCTGCTCTTGCATCGGCACGTCTCAAGAGAATCTCTATGTGATTTAGCTGCGAGTGGGCGTCCTGCTATAAGTGGCAACCTTCAGCATTGGTTTAGGCCACATTGGCTTTTGAACCTTCCATACGGTCCCAGTTAGCCAACAATCTCTTTCTAAGCTATAATAGCCTTTAAATGGTAACGAATTTCATTTAATATTAAAAACTGAGAGTTAATATTGAACTGAGATTTAATGCAAGTGTCAATTAGAATGCCACCGGCTTAAGAAAATGGAAAAATCCTGCTTCTTCTTATTATTTTATATACACATTAATATGCTAAGAGAAATTCCGTTTTTTAATCTTTGTTTTGCTAAAGCAATGAGGACTAGCTTTTAGACTTTGATTGATTGATCCGAGTTTTCAATTCACTAGAAGAAGTCTTTTTTTCATAGCGAATCGTAACTCGCGATAAAAAAATTAATTTACTTTCGCTTCAAGTGATATCCGCTATATCCGAACTATCGTGGTTTGAAGAGGTCAGTTTTATTGTTAGCAGAAAAATTTCAAGCGAGCAAAATTCATTTATGTGCGTATTTGTTTTATTATATGCTGTGGAGATACAAATTAAAATCTTTTATTGAAACACATGCTGTCTTAATAGAAAATTCTCTGTAATTTGCCGAAACATGAGTAACGAAGTTTTCGTTATAGTGTTTCCTTCATTTTATAGCATTTTAATTAAATTTACCAGGACGACGTGGAAAATGTGAACTGCGAACAGTGTGTACCTAGAAGCATACAAATACTTGTAAACACATATATGCGCATAGGTGTACATAAACCCTGGGAACAAGCACAGGTTGTGCATACCTACGAATTGCTATAATTTGTTTTGAACACAGTTTAGAATTAATTCATTATATTTAATGTAGGAGTAATTGAACGCTTAGAACGTTATTAGTATACTATTGTGTTGTTGTGTATGCTAAGAAGGATGTGAATGCGAAAGAAAGTTGAAATTGAAGCAAGCGAGAAGACTGTAGCGAGTTTTGAGCAAAGAAACTATTGCCACCCTTTATTCCGTGGAACGATTGACAGTCGGACGGACATTGGTATATCATCTGGGGGAACTATTGCCACCCTTTATTATAAAATCTTTTAAAAATACTTTTTTTTATTCAGGGGATTGTTGCCCCCTATTCATGCAATATGGCGACAGTCGCTAAGAACCGGGGAAAGTGAAGGAAATAGGGAGGTAGTGGCCGCAGCCTAGTGGCTTTTTGCCTCGCGAAACACTTGTGAAAAGTTTCAACTTAATACGTGCTATTGACAGTAAGTTTAACTTTCCCTTTGCCCAAGTTTCGAATTTTATCTCAGTTTAGCGATCGACGGCTAGACTGAAACCCATGCGCAAACCGTCTGAAAGTCTGATGACCAAGAATATATATGTACTTTATGGAATGGCTAATGAATGTCAGGATTGTTTAGTAGACCTTCTTAGGCGATTAATTCTACAGATCAAGCAGATAAAGGCGAGTTCCAAACAACAAGAACAAAAACAAGAAATAAAAACATGAAAATCAAAGCATCTGAAGATATACCCTATAGAGCAGAGTTTAATAACTTCAAAAACAAGTCAGAACATTACAGATGGACAAAGAGAACCATTAGATACTCTACACCACTTCACTCAGTATAGTTGTTCACTCGTTTCGGTAATAACACACAACAATTGTTTTCATGCAAAGGCATACTTTCCATGAAAGTCGATATATTAGAAGAGGCCCAAAACAATATATGGCGTGATCCAAATTTACCGAATTTAATTTACTTCCTAAAAATTTTATTATTTTCCAGTTTCTATTATAGAAAACTAGACTACTCCCTCTTCATATAAAGGCTTGCTTTGCATGATAACCTCTATATATGTTGGGGCCTAAAAAATGAACGTACGCGACCCAAATTCCTTACCGTTACATTTTTTGTTAAATTGCTCTTATGGACGAATATTCATCATAAAATTTTACAAATTAACGTTTTTCTGAGTGGCTTACTATTCATTAGAAATATTATATGGAGTGGGGTTTATAAAATAGCCCCGATTCGTTACCTACATTTTTTTTGCTGAATTGCAACCACGTTT
>KK502576.1:88815-115190 GCA_000688735.1 Glossina austeni
TATGTATATATATTCAAAGCAATTGGATTTAGACATTAGGCCCTTGCCACTACACACTAAAGCCTGCTAACTTCTATATATAACTTCAAGTGTAAGTAACTTTTATAAAAATCTGGGGAAAACACAATATTTTCCTTATGAGCGGTAGTTGGTTCGCAAGCTCAATGCTATAAACTTTAAATTTTATATTAAGAAATTGACAAAAAGTATTAAATTAATGGTTTTGTTCTCTGAATATTATGAATTCTGTTTATTTAAACCCTATAGTACATTTTTTTATATGCAGTGCGAATGCAAACGTAAACGCCCCTTGCAAATCCAATAAAACAACGCAACAACGGAACAAAAAAAAAAATAAATAAATAAAAAATAAAAAATAAAAATAGCAAATACAACCACACATCAAATAAACATTAAGTAAATAAACAATCCTATTAATACAATGATTACAACTACAACGAAAAAGAAAAATCGTCAATTCAAGCACATGCGAAATAATAAAAAGGGCGTTCTGTCAGATACAAAGATAGATAAAATTACTTTTTATAGCCAAATGAGAAACCCGAACCACTTATTGGTAGACTCGCGAAGCGCACAATCATCATGTGAGAGAGAGGAGTTCGTTTCAATTTTATATTGCAAGATTACAAATTTCAATTTGAATAGAAGAAACGAAATCAACCACCTGGCAAATGGAACGACGGCCGCCGATTGGCTGCATAACGTATGAAATAAATATTAAAAATCCAATTCAATGATGCGAGAACGAGTAAGCAAACATTGAAGCGATATGCGCAAGAAGAGCGTAGTGGAAAAAATTAATTTATATAAAAGAAATCCACACTCTGATACACGCATACACACGCAAACAAATACACGTCTTGTATGCCACGGTCGTTCATCCACAACCAGTAACAATATATATATGTACATATATATATATATGTATTTATATATATATATATATATATATATGTATATATATATATATATATATATATATATATATGTGTGTGTGTATATATATAGCAACAGTAAACATAGCAGTATATATACATATACATTATAGCAAGCCGGCAATACAAAGAGTCTTCTCAGTGTTGTTTGTATTTTGTTGTTTGTTGAATTCAATAATATAATAAGAGAATAAATCCACATCTTCACTGTATGCACATATATGCATAAAAAAAACAAAAAAACAAAAAACACCACACACAACATCGGGAATAAAGAGTAACAGCAAAATGCAAAAGAAACGAAAATGGAAAAAGAGTTGCTCGACAAGAAACAAAAGTAAATTGAAACGTACATATGTGCTGTCAGAGTATTTGCAGAAAATGCAAGCACATATCACTTAATGGCATCTGCTGAAAAATTTAATGTGCATTTAAGTACATACACATTTGACCAAGTATTAATTTTTTATGTACATATCAAGGAAAAGCATAACTATATTCTCTTCACAGTTCCTCATACAAAGCAGCGAAGCGTTTCTATATCGACAACCATATTACATAGTGACATACAAACTTATAGAAAAAACTAAAAAAAAAAAACAAAAAAATATTACATTTATTTACGTAGCAAGAGCAAGAGATGGATTATGTGATATTTGCTTGATTACGATTTATAGGAGAAAATTTCTAACAGGAATGTGAAATTAAACCAAGCAATTTAGGATAAAATTGTAAATGAAAAAAAAAACAATACATTTCACTTTAAAGAACTTTACATTAGTAGATGGTGATGATCATATTTCATTTATAAATATTTTAAAAATATATTTGATTACCTCTCTCGCTACCTCTCATCTGTAAGCATTCATTCCATGGCCTACTTCTTATAGCGATGGTGTTGTTATTATGAAACATAAGTACATATATTACACAAGTTATGATCAGAAGGCAAAAACCATTTCTAATCTGGTGGGGAACGAGTGGGAAAAATGAAATCATGTCAAAGAGAAAATGTTTAAAATACACTTGACAGAAATTTATCCCTAGAGCGACTAATTTTCACACCCGCAATCGAAAAATTTTTATCATTCGAATTTTTTTTTTTTTTCTTTGTTCCGGCCAATCACTTAGCGAATGTGCTCTTTTCGCCGAGCGGCAATCGATTTATAATATGGCTGATCTGTTCTCAAATATCCTTATGCAGGTTGCAAAACCTTCAGGTAAGCAAAGGATCTCGACCAACAAACTCAATGCTCACGGGTCCAAAGTACGGTAAAGTTTTCAATATAAAACCGATAGCCTTAGATGCACGAGTGTTTTAAGTCTTCCAGTCTATCGCTCTATAGTTAATAATATTTAATATAAATTATCAAAAGATTTATTAAAGATGATCTGTAATAATTATCCCGAGCAATGCTGTGACAATTAGAAAAGAGCTTTACAAGCGAGATATATCTTTTTCGAGATAGTGGTTATGCAAAATTCACAGCATAATGAATAATTTTTTCATAAGCTTTTCGTTAATGTTGCTTGTTTATAAATACTCGCTTGACTGCATGTGTTTGTCTGTTCATACATAAAAATATATATTTATTATATATATATATATACACAAGCTATATTGCTAACTTGCCTACTACGACAGCTATTGACAAGCAACTAGTGTGTGCTTGTGTTTCGCATTCCGATTCCGATTTGAAACGGATTAAATTTGATTTCTTCTTTTATTTTTCTCTCTTTCCGTTTTGTTCGCCTCTCGTTGTCTATCCAGTCTACTTATCTCATTCGGTTTTTGATCGTCGTCCATACAACGGCGTCGTGTTATGGACGGAGTCTCTATGCTTTTTATTAGCTAACACACAACACAATTTGCCGTTTACTTTTTTTTCTATTTTATCAAAAAAAAAATAAATAAATAAATAAAAAAATAAAAATAAAAACAAAATTTTGCTAAGAAATTTATGGTGCATTAATTAAAAATATTAAATAAAAATATCGCTGAGTGAGAAAATGCAAGTGAATAATATCTCTTACACTTATCGCAAGCAACTTTTCAATTACTTGGAAAAGAAAAAAAAAGAAGAAAAAGGATAAATTAATCGAATTATTTCACAACCACATTGATTGAGCAGCGCGAGCTCGGCTTAGTTCAATATAATTGTCTGTCTTTACGTAAACATTATATGCATATATATATATCTATACATACATATATATATATTTGTGTAAGAAGAAACAGTAATAGTGAGAATTGAAATATATATAAAATGGTTTTATTATTAAGTGTGACAGAAAATATTGCGCGATAAAATTGAATTGAAATATATATTTGTTCGAAAATTAATTATAAATGTTGATTTTTTTTTTTTAAATTTTTATTATTATTTTTTTAGTGTTTATTACTATTCTGATAAAATAGTGAAATTAATTTTATATGTTAATCGCTAGCCATAAATGTAATAATAAATGCAAGAGCAGTGCACATGCTTTAAAAATGCGCACCAAAAAGATATTTTGTGTCTAATTACGTAATACATTTAGAAATATATTATAACTTTGTCGCATTTACATATAGAGCGAAAGCAAAGCAAACAAAAAGAAAACAAAAAAATCATCAAATTTTGCTTGATTACACTTTTGAATTGACTAATATCTACTGCCGTAAAGGAATAGATTGCGATAAACACACACATACACACACACATATATATATATATATATATATGTATATTTGTTATATTTTTCACTTACAAATTTTGAGAGAATTATTATTACGACGTACCTCTTTAAAAATGTACGTTAAATAATTCCGAGATTTTCATTTGTGTGTTGAACGAAAATTCTAAAGTTTACTTCAAATTTTTCAACTAATGGTACTGAATACTATGGACTGTTCGGGGCGTTCAAATACTATTGAACGCGACCCGGAATTGGGTGACGATATGGTAAGTGTGTACCATTAATTATCATCATCATCAGCATATTGCCGTCGGCATTGTGTGAAATGAAAATTTTTATTTAAAAATATTTATGAATGTATTTGGGAAAGACTTTCTGAATTTAAAAATGCCTATCTTCTAGGCAAAAGAGAGAGGAAAAATTTTCTGTTCAAGTTTTTGACATCTTCTTAACATCTATTATACGTGAAGAGATCTTCTCAATACGCCATGAGTATCTATTTCAAAACTTTCTGAATTCAAAAAAAGTTTACCTCTTAGTAGAGAAGAAAAGAATTTCAATGATTTTCTGCCAAGTTTCTGATCTAATGTCTATCAAACATGAGGAGTACGGAGCAATATGCAGGGATATCTTCTTCGAAAGGTTGTTCTGATAAAAGATCCATGAATGGCTTTTTCAATGGATTAACAATTCTTTCGTTTGCCTTCATTAGTTTTCCTTAACGCACTTGAATGTTTCTCAATGAGTTCTTTTCCGATAAATAAAACAAAAAAAAAAAGAAGAAAAACAGGAGCAAAAAGATATACATTTCTGTGAAAATTGTGATCGTAAAACCTTTGACAATTACAATGAAAAACATTTGTTTTCCTCTTCTTCTTCCGCAATTCATCAAATGAACAAAAGCAAGATTCGTTCTGTTATAGAAAAAACGTTCAACGTGAATGCGAAGTTCTTTGTTGGCACATTAATAAAGTGTGTTTAGTTAATTAATTTTTTTTTTAATTGAGTTATATGCCGAAATTGGTTGTGTTTTTCCTAACGAGAAGAGCATTAAAAGTCTTAAAACATTTGTATTAATACAAAATTATTAGCAAAGAAACTGTCAATATTTATCTAAATAAATTGTTTTTCTTATCATAATGAGTGATTTTACTGTGTCTAAAGACACACACACACACACACACACACACACCCGCATAGAGAGTTGACTTTTCTACATTTCTACATTTCTTGCAATATCTGATGTAAATATCAGTTCTTTACATTAAATTTTGCGTCAATGCAAATATTATTAGGAACTCTTTCCATTTATATGTATGCGGTGACTACACCACATTGTCATCTATTTTACTTTCATTTTGCGTAGGACAAGGAAATTTTGATTGTGAACTGAAAGTGTGAGGCATCAAACTTTTACTTTTAATGGATGGACGATTTTTTACTATTCGCTCGAATTCATCCCAGTTAGAGGCGATCGATCAAGTTGCTCCTCTTTCCAATTTTCTGAAAAATTTGCGCCACTTTACTGGCCACATATTAACTTTCTTTCTTCGTTTGTGAGATCAAGAAATATGCATTCAACACTCTACAAAGTATACATACAAAATTAGTTTGTCATCACCTGCATGCCATGCCTTTTAGAAACAATGTCGGTCCTTTATGTACGTCCACTCAATGGTCAGCTCTTCCTCAGCTTAAAAGAAAAAACTAATAAAAAATTTTTCGTAACTGACATAAGTATTTCCTATGACCATCTAAGCTTTCACCTTAAAGTGTTCGCAACCCCTTAATTCTTACACTTGGAATTGGTAAAGTGCGCTACAATTTTTATGAACTGGTTTACCATTTATAATTTTATATATTATAGGAATCTAATGGACGCTCCTTATGGGCAAAAAGCTATAGTTTACAATTCATAATAGATATTAATCTGCAACAAGGAGGCTCCTTCGAACTAATTTTAAACTATGAACATACACGCCAAGTGAAAACATTATACATTCTTTGACTAGATACTGGAAATGGATGAACAAGATCACAATTTCCTAAGCAAAGTTATCCGAATTGATGAGATCATTAGTCATGTAAGGAAGTAAGGAAAATTCTCGCATCTGAGTTGCGGAAAATCCAAGAGAAAGAGTCGAATTATTTCTCCAACCATAACGACCGATAGTTTGATACGATTTTTTGATGACATTTATGAAAATGCTTCCAGTTTAACGGTTTTTTTTTTTTTTTTGGCCAAACGCAGTGAATCATTTGTTGTTGATTTGCTGACTTGCAGGAGAAGCACAAGTTGAACGGTTGTCCAGTGTTTTTGCTCTGCAGCTTATGTCATGAATGTGAACTATGAGCATTGCCCGTGTTTACTTAGGAACTGTTGCGAATATTGACCCAAGCAGATGCAGTTATGTCCTAAAACCAGTGATAAGAAAAGTTTGTACCAACCGTCTGGCCGGCAAGCAAATAGCAAAATAATCTGCAATTTTGACTTAGCAACTTAAGGCGATGGACATCACAGTTCCGCCTCGATGTAAGGGTAATTTTCCTATTGGTGTCTGCTTAAAAATTTAATTCGAAAAGAACTGGAAGACTTTGGCTTTATCAATAAACTGTTTGCGGAATCATAAATGGTTCAGTCTTTCCTCTTTTAGGCCTTGAAAACATTTATAGTCAGCATTGGTAGATTCCTTTGATATTTAGAATGTTAGCTCTTCTTTTGTCATCCTATACCGGTTTTGTACGACTTTTTCTTTTCTCGATCATTCTTCGCAAAGAAATTTAATTTTTTTTCGTTCTTTCTTCTAAGGCTTTTAAATAGGAGTACAATTTTTCATAGGCCGCTGAACAACTGAAGTAAAGATATTTTTAAATTCTCTAATTTTTTTTAAATTACAATAGATTACAACAACCACAGTCTTATCTTAGATGTCTTGCACCTGACTCGAATCTTAGATGCCTCGCACCCCAAAGAACTAATTCCCGAATAATAGGCACATCAAGAAGCGAATCAGGTACATATTTATTTCTAATTTTCACGTGGTTTTCATTAAGAGGCGTGGCCACATTTATAAAAGGAAACAAATCTGATAAATTTCTACGACAATCTTTGCAACTTTGAGAATAGGAGAATCGTTACATGCAAACAAGGGACAGAGAGAGAAAGAGAGAGAGAAGAGAAGGGAAGAAATGAGAGAATGAGAGAGGTAATGGAAATCAGAGAATGGAGAACAGTATATGTAGACAGTGTAGTCCTTTTGAAAAATACTTGTATTTTATGCGATCTTTATGAGATGAGAGCTGGAGATCAACGAAAAGTGTATTTCATAGTCCTTTCTTTTCTGTTTTTTGATTAACTAACTTTGAATGTATTATTTGCCTTTCATTAACTAGAAAAAAAAAAAAAGGTAAAAGATTTTTATACCTTTTGTTATAACTTCACTCTGTGCACGTAAGAGTCAATGATTCCTTTGATTAAGTGAGTACTGCTTTATTATGTGCTAATGTTGTTGTTCGAATATTAATTATAAACTTTATCGTTGTGCGGTTGATGGTAAACGTTCACGAGTAAATTTATTGATCAAATATTAAAATTATTTATTTAAGTAATTTGTTAGCGACTTAAATGAATATTAAATTGGACTTTTATTCTTTATTTGTGTACATTTTTTTTATTGATTTCGAAGTTTTTTTTTTTTTTTTTTCATTTCTATCTTTCGCTGAAGTTTGTTTAGGATGACGCCTTAACCTGCGCGCATCTTAATGTGGTAAATGATGCAGAGTTATTTCCATTGCTTAAGTCTCTCTAAGACAATAGTGAAAACAAAAAACAACAAAAAAAAATCAGAGTTTAATAAGCAAATCGTAAAAGGAGTGGCATAAGTTTCTTCGCTTATAGTGAGGAAGTGAATGAAAGAGTCGACTCTGACCTCTCTTTGTTATTGTTTTTTAAGATTCGTGTGTGGTCATTTTATTTTATGTATATATATATATGAGATATTTCATGTGTTTGTTGACAAACAATAAAATTTCGTTAGATTGAGTCATTATCGTTATCATAAACCTAAGATTCCCACCAATTTATCTTGTTAGACATGAAGCTTGTCTTGACCCGATTCTTTAAAATTCTTCCTATGTATTGGGAAATTGACGAGAACAAGGTACCGCCCCCTTACTCAAAGGTTAAGTTAGGTAGCGCTAGTTGGAAGGGCAGCTTGCTGGCACTGGGTGCTCACAAAGGCGGATAATAGGCTATGCCTAGGATCACATTAAGTATTTGCATACGGAAAATCAATCCACTTATTACGATTTCTATATGAATTTTCTAATGCGTTGAATGTCTGTGGAAACCAGATCTTTAAAATTGTTCAAACATAACGTGGGGTTGGTTGTTCTTATGCACACGGGTGTTGTACAAAAATGAGTGTTGTACAAAAATAAAAGAGATTTGTCCACCTACTAAGTCCTTTAATAGGGCTACACTGCTTTTTCAGAGTTCTCTTCCGCTCGTCTTGGAAATACCTGCATACGGCACAACACTCTACCGAGATTCGTCGTTCTTTAATCGTACTTTGCGCCTTTGCGGGCACCACCTACCAGCAGTAGTCTTTTCCACCGTACCTGATGTGTGCATTTTCAAGTCGAACGTTCGCAAATATTGCTCCCTTGTCTCACTACCTTTTTCCTAAAACCCTCCCTGATCACCGCTGTGCGCGCATGTATAGGGAATATCCCCTGAGTGACTGATCATTGAAAAGAAAATTCACTTTGTGTAAGCGTTTACTAGGTTCCCTAAGAAATGGGCTTATTTTTTGTCAACGAACACCAAACTAGGTGACCAGCTTTATCTCATACAAAGAAACAAACTGAAAAACATGCAGACAAAAACTTCCCTCTAATTTAGCGGTTTAGCTAGGCCTAGGGCTTTATGAATTGTTCTAATCCAACGTATCTATAGCTAAGCAGTTGTAGGAGGTATAGTCGATGCAATTGCGTCGCTCGTTAAGAGAAAATCTTGTGCAGCAAGCGAAGACGCACCACGGGTTGATTTTTCAGCACGACACCGCACAGCTTCATTTTGCAAAACCCTTCTGGCAGACTTTAGCTTCAGCAGCGCTGGACTGGACTGTGCTATCAACCGCCCTATATTTACCTAGAGTGTGTAAACAGAGTTCCCACTCAAGGGACGAATAAAAAATGTCCCTTTACCTGGACTGTCCCAAGGAATCAGTTGAGTTTTTGGAGTCACGAAATTCATATTCTGTCACCGAAATAAAGAAAAAGGAGTAGCTAACTATGGGCAATACTTAAAATGAATTATGTTTTTTGGTTACAACCAAACTATAATTCATATTTACAGCTGGTAACACTTAGAACGGAACCGAACGGAACAAAAGCAAAGCGAAATTCAACTACATCCTGTCAGTTACTCTACAGAACATTATTGAATGTAAATGTAATCACGTGTTATACTTGCAGAGCAGTGGTGCAGTATAGTAGCTGCTTGAGTAATATTTCGGGTAATAAATCCTAGTTACAAAGACAACAATAGGTAATAGCTGAAAATCAAGCAGCTTCAATTTCGAAATCTAGCTTGCATTAGCTTTAATCAACTGTGGGAAAAAATTCATACATACATATATAGAAATATATGGGCGCTTAGCCAATCGTTAGTTATTGTTAGACTGACAGCATAAAAGTGATATACACATGAACATTGAGTTTTTTTATTTTTTTTCTTATTTTTATTAAATTATGAAATTTTTAATGTTTGTTGCTATCGTTTTAATATAAAATCTATGAAAAATCACATTAGTAACTAAATAATATAAAATTTAATTAAACGAAAGATGATGGTACTTAAAAAGCCATAAATTTCTTGTTAGTCTTTTTAATCGCCACGGCAAACGAGACGGCGTTAAAGATGTTGATGCTGATGTTGAGACGAAGTAGAAGACGAGTGATGCGGATCTTGTTTATGTAATCAAATTATGCGAACAATAAATAAAAGAGACGGGTAACGGTAGACCGTAAATGCTCCCGGAATTATTTACAAAATTTAATATTTATCGAGTTTTCATACACAAACGTAGTTCATGCATGTCCGTGAGGACAAATGCGTCTTGAGGTTTTCACAAGGTGCAAGAAACTTATTCGCGCATCCGCTTCGCTTAAGCTGGGTCCATCGCTGTTTGACAAAAGGGTGCTTAGAAATAATTGCTATCGACTTTTATTAAAAGATTTTGTTTCGTGGCTTTTGAGCGTTTGCTAAACCGTCACTTGTCCACTTCTAAGTTCTATCCCTAAACTGCACGACATAACATAAGTTATATCCCTAAACGGTGGAAAATATAGTTTTGATCAAGTTTTGCAAAAAATCCAATAGTAGCAAGCACCGACTATAGCAAATAGAAAAACTTTTTTTTTCTAATTTTAATTAATTTAAATGGAAGGAAAGGTGATTTAATAATAATCCTGGAGCTTGCCAAACGTATATTTGAATTTAAAAAACAAATTGTTTGTGCAAAATATTAAAAAATTATTGGATCGGACGCAATCTGACGAGTCATTTTTAATTTAAGTGGCTCCTCGGGACGCAATGCGGAACATTTCAAAGTTGAATCTGGAACAGAGAAAAAAAAATCACTTGATCTTCACAAGTAGAGCAATAGGAATATAGAAACAGGTGGGGGGGGGGAGTGGTTTTTAAAAATGCTGATTTTCGTGTAATTGGCAAGTAGTTGAATGAAAACGTTCAGTTTTCGTCCGAGAATATGGAGAACATTTTTTTATTAGTAAAAAATATTTAAAATAACGAAATTCCCTCCGCGTCGTACCACTTGTGGTGCAGGAATATATTAAGCTGAGATAGANAAAAAGACTAAGATAAAGAAAAAAGTTCAATATTTTTGTATTACGTTACATATGTCACTGGCTATTTACAATTTCAATAACTATATCGTTGAACTGCATAATGTTTGAAACGACAAACGTATTACATGACAAACTTAATATGCTAGTGTTTGTTTGCTTTAAAATTCTGTGAACATGTGTTAGTGTTTTCATGTAATGAGAGCACGATCGTTGGTTGTATACAATGCGCGAAATGTTGGCAAATTAATACCATAACAAAATCCCCATCCCCCTCCTCCTCACTACAAGAGTAAAAAAAAAAAAAAGAAAAAAAACCATCACAACAAATGAAAAATCCCACAATGGAACAACAATAACAAAACATAATTTATTTACGCGATCGATCAATAAGCAAATAAAGCATTTGTGTGTGTGTGCATGCACAAAAGCTGACATTTACGTATATATGGCGTACATGCATAGATATGTATGTGAATTTCTGCAGTGGGATTATTTCTATGTGGCTGCTTTTCTGGTGGTATTAAAGTGAGGGTTGTTTGGTTAGTTGCTTTTCCATTTTTATTTTTATTTTAATTTTTTTTTTGTTTTTTTTTTTGTTTTTTGCTTTTGTTTTTGTTTCTGTTTTTGTATATATGCAACTTTTTCTTTTCTTTTAATTTCATTTTGAAACCAGTTTCGCGTCATGGGTTTATTTTCGCGTCATTTTCAGCGTTCAATACAAACACAGGTACACGTAATTTAACCACACATTCGTATAGAGATGTGTACATACATACGTAATATGCCCATGTGCATAATGGAGCTACAGAACGCCATTATGGTGGTTTTTCTCTTAAAAAAGATTCACTCACTACTCTTCCATGTGTGTTGCGAGCAAAAACCAAAATAGAAGCGCATTACAAAAAAGAAGAAAGCGTTGTTACTTCTTTTCTTTTCTTCTTCCAGATTTAAGAGAAAGAAAAATTTCTTAATTAGTTTTCATAGGTCATTTGATCATAAGTGAGGTCAATTTATTGATCACACTTCGCAAGACAGATTCCGAGGCACAGGACTTTACCACTTTCGCTTACTGCATGTTTTAATTAATATCAAGAGGAAGCAGAAAATAGCATAATAAACTTTTAGATAAGATGATGAATCACTTACAAAATGAATGAAATTACGTTCTAACATGGAAAGAAGAAATGTGTGTGAACCATACTATAAAGAGGGTTTGATGTGCTCTTCCTTTCGCTGCTCACTAATTACGTAGCCATATCGGGTGATAATATTACTCTCGATACTCTCGTCCAAAAATTTATTTGTATATTGAGAATAAAAGGATTCCTTAATGTCCGAGAGTTAATGTAATTCCACGCAAGGCTTGAAGTACGTATACAAAGTTTATTTCAAAAATCTTAAAAACAAAATAATTGCGAAAATAATCCCAGTTTCTTTGTATCCTTGATCCGTCTTACCGGCACCGCTACAGACCACAATTTCGCACCCACCAAAAAAAAAAAATAAAGAAAAAAAATGTAACTCAAAATCTTTTTGGAAAAACTAGCTCGGAAACGGATAACATAGTCAACAAATATTAATTTTTATTTTGTGCGTTTTACCTTACCAGCCTTCCCAATTATCTTCCTATAAATTTTTTTTATTTTAAGCGGCATTTCCAATCCAATAAAGCCCTAAAGATACTGAAAAACTCGAACAATAATTTCCTGATCTGTCTTTATTTAGCTGAGCTTACTTCAGCGAATCAAAGAGAGTACTTTATGTTGATGATGTGTGTTGATGTGTGTAGTGCCTCCAAGCATTATTAGCATAAAATTCGGACACAAATATGAACAAGTAAGAAAATTATATTCGGTCATGACTGAGTCTTTTACACCCATCACCGTCATCCTAAAAAAAAAAAAGAACTAAATTTTCATATTCCGTGAAATTGGGTAGACGCGATTGATTTTTTCCATTTCCAAAATAAAAGTGAAAATGGTTTTGTTACATAGCCGTGAGGACATTGTAGGCGTGTTATTTTAAAAGTTTGGGACATTTTCTGGAAGTTTGCAACTGACATGTTGAGTTTTGCGAACGGGAGTGTGCTTACCACATATACTACACGGTTGCGTAGTTGAACAGATGGGGGGATGAATGGACGGATATGTTTAGGTACATTCCGAATTTGAAATTAGCCAAGAGTTTATAGACCTTACGGGGTTTTTGAAGATTGCTTCTGCGCGTTATAAAAACTTTGAAAAAAAAAGAGGGAATTATGACCCCATAAAATGAAGCAGGCTTGGTCGATTTTTTCCATTTCCGTAAAGACGCTACAGCATATCGCCCATAGAATATGCGGTGAAATTTTTGTAGATTTATCTGCTGCAGTTTACGAGGAATGATCAAAAGGTCACTTTTTTAATCGTCTTGCTTAGCAGAGGTACTTAGTACTCTAGGTGCGTCTTTTGACTGATTTGGCCCATTTTCTGCGTGCAATGCTTCTGGTAAATTTAAAGTCGATAGCTTCATTTTTTGCGGCCATCAGAATATTTACAACCCGAATTACATAAACGCGCTTGCTGAAATCGATTCAGATTTTCAATGCTGATCAAGAATATATATATACTTTATGAGATCTCTGAATATATCCCTCATCCCTCGGTGAAGGGCACAAAATAATTGCATATAATTAGAAAAAGATATACTTGTACAACTGACTTTTATGCGTACCCATTACTCGGCTGACTACCCAATGTTCGATTAGCTGAAGCGAGCCTCATCTCCCTATTCTCTCTCTCTCTCTCTATTAGTCCATTATATGATTGCATACAAAGTCGCTTTAAACACCCAAATACAGTTAAGATCTTGGCATGGATGCAAGGACGCGTCAATGTAGTTTAGACTAAGCATAGACATTGACATACAACATATACATGCAAACATACGAACGAATATGCATGCATAGCTTAGCTCGTTTCATGGAATTATAAACGGGAACGATTTTTGATTGCCACATAAAGTAAAGTATATTTGATTGAATAGCTTCGAAATTCGATATGGTGTTGGAACTAAGTCAACCTACCCTCTTAAACTCCTCACCAACTCCTCATTCACAAAGTTTATGAAACTGTCGGGGCGTGTTTAATAATTAAATTTAATATATGTCAAGGGAATTTTGTTCTTATCCAGAGAAAAGTGAACAAGAAAGAAAAGTTGAAAAACTCTCTCAAAATTTATTCTCGACACGCTTATGAAAACCACATAATTTTCTTTATACTCAGTCGTGGTAACGATTGAAGTAATTTTTTTGCAGCTTTTAAAAAAGAGCCTTTTGAAGATTCCAACTTTTCCATTCCATTCCATTTTTCCATTTTTTATTCCATTTTTGATTCCATTTTTAAATCAATAGGTAACGCCGTGAAAAGCATCGATATCAAGTTTCAGATTCTTATTAAAATTTTTCTTGAGCTTAAAAACTGCAATCTGAACTTGGATGAATGGACAATTCGCTCCTTTGCAAATAAGAGTCCATCATTTCATATACTGAATCATTTTAAAGGCATATATTTGGAGGTGTTGTAGTCAATCTTTCAGTGACGTTTACAAAAGCTTTAATAATATCTGCTTAACTAAATCAGATCATCAGATAATTGAGCTAATTTTCATATCCTTGCATGTTCCTCAAAAATGCAACATACAGTGCACAGGAATGGTTGGCTTAACACGAATGCATTTTCGTGCCTTTTCTACAACCTGAAGAGAAAACAATCTTCACTTTTGAAGGTTAGATTCGTAACCAATTTGCGCGGTTTTCAAGATAAGTAATTAAAAAATGTCACTAAATCCGAGAGAAAGTTCGCTCATAAAAGACTATTTCTTGTCTTAAATTTACGGTCTTACGCTTTATCAATTTACAAATAGAAACAACAATAGAAACAATTGCGAGGCAACTAAATCGGCAAGACTGAAAAAAAATGTACAACGGAGAGCGTATCTTTTGATAGGTTTTGTTAACTAAGAAATTTTGACAGGTTTATAACGCAATTGAAGGACTAAGGGATTATATTATATTATTTGATGCCACAAGGTCAGGCTAAGGAAAATTTTCTGCGAATTATATTTAGAAATAAAATTTTAGTCCCAACCGCCGACATTAAAATGTCATTTGGAAAATTCTGATAGCTCAGGCAAATTTAAGCATGTGTTTGGAATTATACACGAGACGATATAGGAAAAATGCATGCATATGCATGCATGCATACATATATGTGCACAGTCGTATATATGTGAGTGTGTCTACATCCATATATCTTTATATCTATATATACATTTTCATACATATATAAGTACATAGATTTATTTATAAGTACGCATCTGTATATACAGTAAATGCGTTTAGCATGGTCGTCTCATCCATCCTTGTGTGCCTTTCTTTCTGTGTCTTTTTAATTTTCATTTAATGATCTTATTGTTTTTGTCATTGTTTATGACTACTTCTTGGAAATTCAAATGCCATACCAGACACGGTTAAGTAAGTGATCGTCGATATAGAGACAGTTTTATGATTTCGTGTTTTTTTTTTTCTTTTTTTTTCATTTGCACAACCGTTGTACAAATCTCTGTACCTGAAACAATATGTTTGCATAAGTTTTATCTCTTGTTTAATCCTATGATCCTACGATTATAAAGTTGTAACACGCTGCTTTCGTATCCTTCACAATATTTTGCATATCGCATAGGCGAATAGATACGATATTCGTTATGATATGTAAATAAGTAATAGGTTCTTGTGTTTAAATCCAACGAAAAGACAAAGGAAGTCTTTTTGCAATCTATCACAAAGACTATTAAAAGCAATTCTAGTAACGAAAGGAAACGGTTGTCATGCTCGGTAATATAGAAAATAGTTCAGGTATAAGAAGAAGAGGATCTTAGCGAGCTTAATACAATTAACTGGAAATTAATTTCTACGTTTTAATATAACATCTCTTCTCATTCTTTAATCATACCTTGAATACAACCTTTAGTATTTTCATAGATGGGGAAGTGAATTAATATGAAATCGAATTTGTATTTAGTTTAAAAATTGTTCTTGGGAAGCATTAAGTCCTGCGCTAAGAAACTGTTTAAGGCACCTACACAATGAAATTTTGTGCAGCGAACGATAGACGAAAGAAAGAGAAAAATGTTTTATGAAGTTTGCTTAAGACACACCGCCGCAAGATCCTTCGTAGAGATAAGGGAAACACCCGACCGTAAATAAATATTACTAACCGTTAATTTCGGGATGAATTTTTCTTTATTAATTAAATAACAAATATTCATAATAATAAACAATAAATATTTTGGTCATTTCATAGACAAGCACTCTAAAAAGGTGCCGGCCATCTCATAAAGCATGCACGAAAGTGAAAACATGTAACCGGTGTTCGTTCATATAGATAAGCATTTTGGGAAATTCCTGTAGATATTGTGTTTACTTCCTTTTGAAATTCGATATCAGTCGCATTGAGATTAGGTTAGAAAAAGTTGTGCGTAATTTTTTCATAGCTAATAATTGAATTTTTTTGCATATTTAGCTTTAAAACAAGTGAACTTTTGTGATTTTCACAGGGGGGAATTTACAAGAGAGCAAAGAAACTATACCACTTACGGCAAACGAAGCTCGTTTGACTTACTCCGAACTTGCTAACAAACATTGCATTTGAGAACCGCACGAATGTAAAGAAATTCATTTGCACTCAAACTTATCTCAAACTAATACTTTAGAATTGTTATGGACTTTTAATTCGTACCCTTGAAATGGGGAGTGGGGGGGATATTCATTTGATCACAACGTTTGCGCCACTTAGAGGAAGGCTGCAGAGTCTCTATGCAATGTATATTGTCCAACAGCATTCAAAGCGTTCGTCTGTCCGTGGGTTCATATATCTATCTGCGGAATGTCTGTGGTAAACAATACTCTGATCGCAAAAACGAAGTTATCGGTTTCAAATTATAGGTACTTGCGCGATAGTTGGTATTGAAAATGGACCACATCGGCCAAAGAACACACTCAGAGTACAACGTANTCGTACATATATATTTATGTTTCTAGTCCAGAGTAGAGACTTGAAACTGGAAGAAGAAAATAATTATAGACGCAGCTTACAGGACCTCTTCCGCATATGTCACCTTGACGAACGTTGCTAGCATACGCACTTATTTGCTTATGTACGTATTTCTTATGCCGTGTATGAGTGTGAAGGCGTGTATTTAATTTAATTTTAATCACACATTACAATAAAATGCTTTCATAAAAAAAAAAAAAACAAAAACAAAAAAAAAATGATGCTTTTAAAATTAACGTCTCTAAAAATACTTTAATGCACACATGCACGTACGTACAGACATGGTTGTGTGCTGCTATGTTTTATGCAAGTCAACATTTTGGTACCGAGAATATGAATGGTTTAATTAATCTGCCATGCACACACATTTACATACATATGGGGTAGCTCTTGAAGCTTTAAACTGAAATCTTGAAATACATTAATTAACACGTGTTGACGTGATGAGTAGTTCTTACCTTAATCCTCTTTTTGGCTCATCTCTAAATTCCTTTTCATTTTTATAGTGTACACGCACTACATTATTTTCATTGCTTTTGAAAATTTTGCATATACAGTGAAATCGCTTATACTCGGCTACCTTCGTTAACGTATACGTATATTATCGGTTAAATATTGCCCTTAGCAAATTGATATGGTCCGTTCGATTGCTTCACACAGTGGGAAGGAGACGTATCGGAATGCGTACAATGTGTATAAAGCTTTGCGGGGAAGATGTCTGCGATTTCAGTTATTTCCCTAATTTCAGTTCGCATTATTCAAAAGCTTTGTTGACTGATACAAAATGTCGAAGTTAATCTTTACAAAATGGCCAGCTTCGGAGAAACTGGGTACACACACCTCCTTGCTTTTGTGTCACATTAGTGCGCGATTCGGCAGCGTTGCTGTATTATGCTCTCCCGGTCTCATCACCAGAGAAAAAAGAAATTAAAATGTGTTTGACGTGATGTGAAAAAGTGAGAAAGGAAAGCAAAAAGTTCCTATTAAATCGTCACATGTGGATAAGTACCTATCTACTTATCTAGATGAAATTTTCTGAGGCAGCCAGAGAAGCACAAGTTGTCTGTTCCTTAAATACTTAATACATTTTTTTTTTTTCAATTTTCTCTATTTATCATGTGTTTACATTTAAACAAAAGCCATATGCTTATTGACAAAAATTAATCACTTCACGCTTTTAAATGCAATCAACATAAAATAATTTGACGTTCGCCTTGTTAAACTTTCTCCAACTTTGTTGTGTTAGATTATTGTCTACCGGCAATGATCAATTAGTAAGCATCTTGTAGTTTATTGCTTTTGCTGGCCAGCATATTTCGCTTTCACCTCTAAACTCTCTATAACCTAAAGCCCTAAACTCTCTATAACCTAAAAATCCCAGTTAATATTTCTTGTTATTAAATTATGCGGGTCAAGTTCGAAGATCAGACAAATTAAACTCTCTATAATCTAAAGATCTCAGTCAGTTGAAGGAAAAATTTCTTCTTATTAAATCGTCAGGGCGAAGTTCGAAAATCAGATTAATCGGGTCAATCACTATGTAAATTTGATTCTTTGTTTCTACAATTACTTGGAGAGTGCTGCCAAATCGCGTAGAAGTGGGATTTCAGTTAAGGATCCACGTTGTCTGTATCTTGCAATCGAACATTGAAGGTCTCTTTCCCCTTTTCCTGGTTTTAGCCTTCAATTGTCTTGAGAAGAAAGAAGAAGCTTTTGTCTTGTGGATTTTTATTTTTTTTATTTTAAGCCGATAGCCTTAAATGATAGTGCTTTTAGACTTTAGTCTTGGACTTTATTTCGCAATAACAACAACAACAATAATATTTTTCATTATATGACCCATCACTCAGGGGATGTCCCCTGTTCGTGTAATACGGTAACGATCGAAAAGATGTAAGGAAAGACAAGAAGGCAAAGAAGCGTTCGCGGCCTTTACCGGGTGAGCACTCCCTATAGCTATGATCAAAGTATACGCGACCGCATTGATATTTGAATCCGCGAACTAAAACTTGGTAGTTGCGACTCTTAGTCCATTCGGCTACTCATGCAGACTTATGGACTGATTAAAAAGGATAATTTCGTGGACTTTGCGCTTTGTCTGCTTTTAGGTAGTCCGTCTCTTGAGAAGTATTATCCGACTTAAGTCGAATTGAATTTATGAGTGATTTGTTATCTATTGTGTTCTTCCGAAAGAGTCTCAAGGTGAATACTTCAACAAGCAGCTCCTACATACTTCCGACCTTACGTTGATAATTGTAAATTTACTAATTATAGAAAAACGTATCTGATCCGTTGAATATCAATTATTTGCGACAGGCTGTCTGAATAAAATAAATACGAATAAATTATTCATATAATAATTTAAAAAAATAAATTAGAATTTTTTGATTAATGCTTTTGATTACGATTATAAAAAGAAAAAAAAAAAGAAAAAAAAAAAAATTGTTTTTCTTGTAAGTAAGGGGATTGGAGCCCACATATATCCATCCATATACACATTACGCTTTTGTTAACAGTTACCCTTTCTGTATCGAAAAACAAAGCGAGAATACTACATATGTATGTATACTACATATGTATGCAAGCGAATAAAAAAGTTAATTAAATGTTGGCTAACAGCCGCAAAACCTAAAACCAACTGCTGCAAAATGAAATCATTAAAAAAAGTAATTATCAAAATGCTAATAAAACGAACATGCACTCATATGGGCGTGACTAATAGGTGAGCACACTGCACACAACATTGTTCTCTTTGCACTAACAACTGCATACATATGTACTTACAAGGAAACACATATTGTCTGTATATATATATATATATATATATATGCTAAAGATTTTCAAATTTGTGTGTGTGTGTGTGTGTGTGTCTGTGTCTGTATATATTATATTAAAATACACATTCGAACTGTTTGCGATTGCAAAAATTTACCAAATGATGATTTCCCTGTTTATCTTCTTCATTTATTAAGTATATTAACATTTTTTGATACATTTGTAACATTTCATAATTTTGCTATAAGACTTATATCGGTGTCGTGTACAAATATAGAGAATGAAATATTGGCAATCGTTAGTGACGTATCAATGATAAATTGACGGTATGGCTATTGGTATGGGGTCAGTAGTAATTTCTTTGAAGATTGCTACCGACCTTCAGCTCGCATAGCAAAAAAACTAGAATAAGAAAAAGGAAAAAACGAAAACCATACGCACATACACATACATTTGCAAAAGCTTCTGATTTCGGATCAAATGTTTTTATTTTCCCATATTTTTTTTTAAACAAAAATCATTTTTTAGTCATTTTTTATTTTTTCTTTAAAACTACATTTGTCAATTACGTCCTCGACAGGCACGTCAATGTCCATGATCACATCTTTATTCCAAAAGATAGCAAGGCCTAGCTATAAGCTTTTCTAGTATCGTTTTGTTACGATCGAATTTCGCTGGTGAGTAGTTAGGAAGCCTTTATCCGTCTTTATTTGACTTTCGGGTCTCGTAACATACACAGGTATCATCGAAAGTTTCCAGATTGTACAATAAATTATTGCAATTGACACCAGTGAGCATCGTCGACTGTGTTTGTTTGTTGTGTTTTTTAATATGAGGGAAGAAAATATGAAGCATTCGATATTGGGCCGCTATTTACCAGCCCTCGCTGAGTACACGAGTACAGTATAGGTCAAGTAAGGTCTGCTGCTTTACTATTTGAACCCGCTAGCAGCGACTTGGTAGTCGCAACACCTGCTTACTCAGCGATGGTGCGCCTTTTACTCATCAGACAATAAGTTGCGCACCCACTTAACCCTTATGCGATTTGATACAGCGGTCTACTTACAAGGTTTCTTCGAATGAGATAAGGATAACTCGTCGGGAAAAATGTTATTTATATTTTTTTCGTTGTGGCGTTGCATGTGCATTTTATGATATAAAAACAAATTATAATTTTTCTTGTTTAACATTACATTGGTCAATACATATAAATAATATTTAGATGAACTTATAAATATTTCTCCTGAATAGTGAGAAGAATCTTGCACCCCTCATAGCATATACATTTCGTGGCTACTACAACAACGCACACATTCCACAGTTCACCGGGAGCTTTTTGTAAAAAGCGTTCTCCGAGGCCTATGTACGATATTATTGACAAATTTTTGGACCAGTCCTTAAGGTTAAAAGTTCAGTAGGAACGATCTAAAACATGACTGCCAACCGAAAGATTTCTCAGTCAATACCTACTAACACTCTTGTAGCATACTTTGTTAGTCAAAAAAGACTAAGATAAAGAAAAAAGTTCAATATTTTTGTATTACGTTACATATGTCACTGGCTATTTACAATTTCAATAAGTATATCGTTGAACTGCATAATATTTGAAACGACAAACGTATTACATGACAAACTTAATATGCTAGTGTTTGTTTGCTTTAAAATTCTGTGAACATGTGTTAGTGTTTTCATGTAATGAGAGCACGATCGTTGGTTGTATACAATGCGCGAAATGTTGGCAAATTAATACCATAACAAAATCCCCATCCCCCTCCTCCTCACTACAAGAGTAAAAAAAAAAAAAAGAAAAAAAACCATCACAACAAATGAAAAATCCCACAATGGAACAACAATAACAAAACATAATTTATTTACGCGATCGATCAATAAGCAAATAAAGCATTTGTGTGTGTGTGCATGCACAAAAGCTGACATTTACGTATATATGGCGTACATGCATAGATATGTATGTGAATTTCTGCAGTGGGATTATTTCTATGTGGCTGCTTTTCTGGTGGTATTAAAGTGAGGGTTGTTTGGTTAGTTGCTTTTCCATTTTTATTTTTATTTTAATTTTTTTTTTGTTTTTTTTTTTGTTTTTTGCTTTTGTTTTTGTTTCTGTTTTTGTATATATGCAACTTTTTCTTTTCTTTTAATTTCATTTTGAAACCAGTTTCGCGTCATGGGTTTATTTTCGCGTCATTTTCAGCGTTCAATACAAACACAGGTACACGTAATTTAACCACACATTCGTATAGAGATGTGTACATACATACGTAATATGCCCATGTGCATAATGGAGCTACAGAACGCCATTATGGTGGTTTTTCTCTTAAAAAAGATTCACTCACTACTCTTCCATGTGTGTTGCGAGCAAAAACCAAAATAGAAGCGCATTACAAAAAAGAAGAAAGCGTTGTTACTTCTTTTCTTTTCTTCTTCCAGATTTAAGAGAAAGAAAAATTTCTTAATTAGTTTTCATAGGTCATTTGATCATAAGTGAGGTCAATTTATTGATCACACTTCGCAAGACAGATTCCGAGGCACAGGACTTTACCACTTTCGCTTACTGCATGTTTTAATTAATATCAAGAGGAAGCAGAAAATAGCATAATAAACTTTTAGATAAGATGATGAATCACTTACAAAATGAATGAAATTACGTTCTAACATGGAAAGAAGAAATGTGTGTGAACCATACTATAAAGAGGGTTTGATGTGCTCTTCCTTTCGCTGCTCACTAATTACGTAGCCATATCGGGTGATAATATTACTCTCGATACTCTCGTCCAAAAATTTATTTGTATATTGAGAATAAAAGGATTCCTTAATGTCCGAGAGTTAATGTAATTCCACGCAAGGCTTGAAGTACGTATACAAAGTTTATTTCAAAAATCTTAAAAACAAAATAATTGCGAAAATAATCCCAGTTTCTTTGTATCCTTGATCCGTCTTACCGGCACCGCTACAGACCACAATTTCGCACCCACCAAAAAAAAAAAATAAAGAAAAAAAATGTAACTCAAAATCTTTTTGGAAAAACTAGCTCGGAAACGGATAACATAGTCAACAAATATTAATTTTTATTTTGTGCGTTTTACCTTACCAGCCTTCCCAATTATCTTCCTATAAATTTTTTTTATTTTAAGCGGCATTTCCAATCCAATAAAGCCCTAAAGATACTGAAAAACTCGAACAATAATTTCCTGATCTGTCTTTATTTAGCTGAGCTTACTTCAGCGAATCAAAGAGAGTACTTTATGTTGATGATGTGTGTTGATGTGTGTAGTGCCTCCAAGCATTATTAGCATAAAATTCGGACACAAATATGAACAAGTAAGAAAATTATANGCTGAAAGGACACGCCTCCAGCACAAACTTAGCCGATTACCTCCGGTTTTTAAAAGCTGAAAAATTACGCCTTTTGGCACTGGTGACACAATACCTGCTCAAAAATGAAAAAATAGGCCACACACCCAATATCGCATAGAATTGAAATTTTATTTTTTTGTATTGTTTCTTGAAGAAAAAGTTAATGGGTATAAAAAAATTCGGCCATGGCTAAGCAATATTTTCTTCTTCCCGTCAGAGACGATCCTTTCATAGGCCCTTTAGCTGACCGTAAAAACTTTTGGTATATAATAAGTGTAAGCAGATTTTCTGAAAATTCTCCGGCTATAGAGAATGGGGTACCGTGTTATTGACAATATTGGAGTTATCACCCACATTGAGTATCATGTCGATAGCGAGCAGCATTAATTCTTCTTCATTAATTAATGACTGATCAGCCGCATTTTTGAAGAAGAATTATTGGATGATGACTCTAGTGAAAGATCCGCATCAAACAATGACACGCTGTGGATTCTTCGTCATTCTTTTCCTATCAATTGTTCGTGGCTTTTGTGAAACACAAAAGGGAAAATTTTATCGATTAATCAAGCCATCCAGAGGCAAATGACGCTCACAGCCCAAGAGCAAAATTTTATTCCTTTGTTTTCGTATGCACACAAGGTGAAAAAATCAAATCTTATATATATGATATCTTACATAATATATCAAATCTTATATATATCTTATATATCAAATCTTTAATATATTGTATGTATATGTGTGTGTGTATACAAACTAACATCTCTTACAGGCTCTGAGCTAAAGTATTTTATCCATTTTATGAGTGTGTTAGGCAGGCCACGCCCATTTCTTGACTGCAATTTCTAATGGTCAGTACAGAACCGAATAGAAGGGCTTACAATACGTATATCATTTTTTGCTTACTTCGCCAAACTGTTCATCACATTTAGTATTAAGCCTACTGCTGATAACAAGAATTAGTCTTATGTTTTAAGTTAGAGTAGCAATAACTTTTTTACGAGTCATATAATAACTTAATGTATGATAAAATAAGAAAAACAATGACGAAAATGGCAATGAGATGGAAAATACGACGGAGGTTTAGTTCATTTCGTTGCATAACTCAGAACAGACGGACGCACGGGACGTTTTAGAAAATGTGAGACCAAACTCCCATACACTCTAGGTGAACAATAATTTGTTTTACTTCTCGTCCACTCTCGTTCGATTGTTCTCTTTTATCGTTCTTAACTTAATTTGTTGGTCACCTTTTGTTGCTTTAGCTTGACAAGAAGGCAAAAGATTCCATGGAGGGAAAATAAAGAGGGATTATTAGAAAGAGAAACTACTAAAAGCTGATAAAAAAAAATCGTTAAAGAATGTCTCATTGTATATAAGGTTGTAAATAACGTTCTCTGTATTATATAAAATATTATTACAAAATATCGAAACTTTTATATTATTTTATAATAGCTCAAGATCGTCCCAACCATACCATAGGACAACAATTTAGTTTGGGTACTGCTGACAGATTTATTTAACCATCATCGCATTAAAAATGGGCGTAGTTAGCCAATTACCAAACATCTAATCCAATAGTTGAAAAAACTCAGACAATCTCGAAAATGCAGAAGTTTTCAGTCTTTCTTTCTCGAACCGCCCTTCAAATTGTTAAACTGTTGGTAGGTGGGTCTTCAATCTTCATCTTTAGTGATTTAAAACAAAAGCGTTTCAGTTTTCTTGTTTAATTTTTGCGATTGTGAGCAGGAATGAACAAACGAATTAGACAAACAATGGGAGGAATATCCCTCTTCCCTCTTCCTATTGTATATAAGAACCTATTTTACAATTATTCTTTCCATGATCCTCTGTTACTCGCGTAAGATATTGTGTGAGGCAAGTGTCAATAATATCAAGCTACAGAAATCCATAACTGCACGCGTTGCATTTAAGGGTTCGGATAAGTTTATCTTCATAGCTCTATCTCTGTTACACCCTACCTCACTTGTGATACCAGAGTATATTAAGTGTATGCGAACTTGGGATGAATCCATCTTTTAATATGCCGGACCGAAGGAGAATCTTTTTTTGAATCGATCAAAGCGTGTCTGTCCGTCTGTCTCAACAAAAAATCGTTAAGATATTTTAATGAAATTCTGTACATCGACCCGTTTTAACCCAAGGACGAATGCTATTGAAAATCACTTGTGATATATAGATAATTGTAGGTCGGTGTAAGGTATTTAATGTGAAGTTTTTTTTTACTTTTAATTAATATTTTTATCAATACTAAAGTCTACGTCTTCGGATAAAGCACAAATTATAATTGTAGTCATATTTTAATTTTTTTTCAATACATTTTTTGCCAACGATTTCATTAGTTGAATAACAATTTCGTTAATAAGAGGGTATTAAGTGGAATTTTGAAAAATTATTTGAACGTCTTATTACAATAGTTTCGACCTTTGGGTCGTTTGTTTTTTTTTTTGTATGTAAATAATTTTGTTTCTAAAGTGTCAATGCTGCTCTCTGCTCTATTATTAACTGCGTTCCATCCCAACAATTCACTATTAACTCCTCTCCTTTCCGCTTTATTTAAAATGCATACAATTGTTAAAAAAAAAAAAAAAAGACAAAAAAAAAAATTCGGTAAAGCGATAAGACAAAAAGCAATTGTTGTTTTCTAGTTTATTACGCTTTCACATTGCAAGTGAGTGCATGAGTGTTCATGTAAGCTAATATTCGTTATGTTTGCACCTAAATACTTCGGACTGATTGTGTTATTGCATTAAACATAAAATCATGAAACTAAGAAGAAACTACCGTTTCTTTCACAATTTGGTAGTCGATGATATGACAATCAATAGCAAGTGGTTTTCATTTTCTTTTCTTGGTGATACGTTAGCAGACAGAGCAACCATATAGGAAAGCTACTTACTTTACTTTCTTCTTTTCTTAACTGCTAATGGAATTAATTTTATATGGAAAAATTTTGTTATGCTGCCACCAGAATAGGAGTAAGTAACTAAGATAAGAGTGGTGATTACCAAGTCAGTATTCATAAGTTCAAATCTCAATAGGACAAACTTTTGATCATAGGCATAACACTTACACTAAATAGTTGGCACACTTTCATCCCTAGGTTCGCTAAAGGTCTATCCTAGATATCCGCTTCTGTGCGACATAAATTTCAATTTTCTTAGCTGTAACTTGAAAGTCCGTGATAAGAATTTCACAATTCTTTTGAAAATTTACTAACAAAAGTTTTCAAATACGACAAAGAATGTTCTAATTTTCAAATTAACAAATGGCCTATAAGATATTAACGGCAGTTGCATCAACGACAGTGGTACCAACTTAACAAAACATGTGCAAATGATGTAGAGGAACATAGCCCATTATTAAATACCTTACAGCACTTCGCTTAATACAGTTATCCATAAAACGATTTGCAAAATAAGGCCTTATATTGGAAGCTATCGAAAAAGGGGTCGCATCCGATCCATTTTCAGTACGGTTCGGCATTGGGCCAAAGCATGTCGTTCTACCAAATTTCATCAAAATATTTGAAAAACTGCGGAATGTACGTTGAGCACAAGACGACAGACGGACGGACAAGCATAGGCTGACGTAGAAAATAATACTGTAT
>KK502576.1:153031-166628 GCA_000688735.1 Glossina austeni
GTCAAAATTTTGACACTGGAGCAGGATTTGAAGACGAAACAGGTTCGATTAGATCGTCAACCTCTAATGAAATCGATGATCTTGAACTTAGCTATCATTAGCATTAAATATTATTGATCTCGTGGAGCCGGTTGCAATATCAACTAGAAAAATGCAATCAAATGTAAAGAATAATCGGCGATATTCTCCTTTGCTTGGTCTCATCTTTCTTCAAAACAAATCCATTTCTTTTTTAACAATCTGATGTCTAAGTGTTGAAAGAGATCGTTTTTAAACGCTATTGCTGCTCTTTCGTTGCCTTACGTCGTTCAATTTGTTCAACTGACGTCGGTAGACATTTTCAGTAACTGTTTCATTTGGCTTTAGCAGCTTCTAATACACTACACCTTGCTGATCCCATCATATGTACAGAAAAACTGGCCAAAACATGGCCATAAATATTCCCTTTTGATGCCAATGTGCATGACTTTCCTGGCTTAACCCATGACTTTTTGCGCTTGCAAGCAATGAAAACGTGACGTTGAAATGGTTAGAAATTACATTTTCAGGCAATAATAGCTACTTGCCCTCCTTTTGGATCTTTCTCGTCGCAAGTAAATATCTGAAGACAGTGGATTCATCAACTGCTAAGTTGTTCGAAAGTTCTTGGATAGTTTGACCAGGGTTTTCGTCCAATACGTTACGCAATTCGCTACCTTTCGAACTCTTTTGGTCCTCCAGGCCGTTCTTTGACATCAAAATGACCACAAAACCGACAATTGCGATATGATGGAGCAGCATCCTCACCAGCTTCTAAAAGTGTTTCATAGGCTTTGGAAGCAATTTTTCTTCAAATCGAATAAAAAAAGTGATTCACCTCGAAAATGTAATTTTAGCATCTGTGCGCACGCTCAATAACTCAATAATACTAAATCGAAAGCTTTTATTTTATCTAGGGAAAGATCAAAATCATCGAATTTAACCGTTGTGCACATTGATTGATACTACGCATAACTTCACCATTTTCCCAATCTATGTCGCTAATCAAAATTCATTATGATTTCACGAGAATTTTTTATTATCTTAGTTGACGCACCACTAGGTTTTGAAATTAATTGATAAAATTCGCATTAGTTAGCAATTTCGGATTTAAAGCGGTATTGGGAACGAATGCATGCTTGTTGTACCCTCTTAAACGATATTCTGAAGACGTTGACTGTTCTTCCCTGTCGCGTAATAATCTACAAAATTAAAGCTCGGTAGGCGTTTTGCGGCCGCAAATGTTTGTATGATGTGCTAATAGAAATTTTTCCGTCCCTCCTGCAACACGTCCTTTCTACTGCTACAGTATACTATTAATAATTCCTAAATCTCAACGTAGGCGAAAAGATTCCATGGAAACTTGTACTGCAAGAACTCGGGTGTCAGAGCATGTCCTTCGTTGCCTATAAGTAAGATTGTCAAGGTTAAAAAAATATGTACTTCTTGTGCATAAAATGAAGGACATTTGTGATATGTGTCATCTCGTTGAGTGTTTTGTTTGTGGCTAAAATTTGGGTTGTCAGAAAAAACGACGAAATGTTAGAAAGCTTAAAAGGATTGAGGTTTGCTTTTAGATAAGTTTCCAGTCCTGCCTTTATGCCACTTTATGCCACAGGCTTCTGCGCATAACGTTGGACTTTAATTCGCACCTTCAGAGCCATTAATTTCTCTCACAAGCTCCCTGAGAAGCCTTCGTCACCGATCTGTGTTGCTCTCTCAAATCGTTTGTTACCAATGAGGACCCATCGCCCGTTGCTTGCCCTTTAAAACACTTTCTAACGCTCCAAACAGTAGAAGCCAAGCTCACGCATCTTGAAAGTATTTGTGATTCAAACTGTTGGAAAGAATTGAAAGCCAATGTTATTGAGAAGATAATCAACTTTCGTTAGCGATCTCTCTCTACCTCCCTCTACCATGCACTTGTATTTCCAGTAGTATCCTAATGTCCGATTAACTGTCGCTTATGTTTTGAAACGCTTTCTACCTCCCTAAATAGACAAAGCCACGCTCACGCATCTTGAAAGTTTTTGTGACTCAAACTGTTGGAAAGAATCGAAAGCCACTATTTGTCGACCAACTAATCATGTTATTGAACAGATACTCTACGTTAACAGTTACCGTTGATAGTCGTAGTACCGACGGCAACAAATTACTATTGTTTTCTTTATTAAATGCTTCCCTTGCTCCATAGTTATAAACTGTTTAACATGATTTGATTATAGAATGACAAAAGAATGGATGCAAGAACTCTTGTGAAAAAATATTCATAAAAATTATTTTTATTACATAAATATTGACGGAATATATTCCGTAACCCCCTGTGATGTTATGCATAAACTTAGCAAACATGTATCTCTTCGTAATCTTCTTAATTCTTTTTTTTTTTCAATTTTCTTCTTTTGGGCCTTTTGTTCAACGAACTATTCGTTTATATATGGAAAATTTATATATATATTTATACCTGTATATAGTAATAGTAACGTGCAATGCAGACATCAAACGATGAATGAATGATACGACATTTTCGACTTATTCATCATTGTCGTCAAACAAGCCAAACTCTATTTGTCGGCAGCAGGGAGAAATGTTGAAGTAATAAAATAGTGCGCTTCTGTGGTGGCAAAATCTGATATAGATCTTATTATTGTGATTATTAGGGCTCATTGTGAACCAATTCTCGACGGGTTGTTTTTTTACCTTTTGTTTGTTTTTTATTTATTTATTTATTTTTTTTCTTTTGCTGTTGTTGTTGTTTTGTTTTCGAGATTCATTTGTTCAATGCATGAGAGTGCGTCTATGATCAGTTCATTTATCTCTCAATTGTATAACCTGTGGCGCACGCTGACACTCGAGGGTTAATATCAATTTTATTTACAATGGTTTCATTGTGTCGGCTTTCTTACCCTTAGGTTTACTACTACTAGTGGCTATCAGAGTATACGGGGGTTTATCTGAAGTGTCAAAATATTTATATAAAGTGTTTATAGTGCCATTGTTGTTAATCGTAAAGCGATTAACATGTAGCACTATAAACATGAATTTGCAACAATACAAGGTGAACTGGAAGATTATAAAATTATTACTTAAACAAGAAAAAAAAAACATCGAAATCACAATAATTAATTTTTACACTTGTTTTCATTATTCTAGCTTTATGAAATCAATGATGATCCCAAACGCAAAGAATTCCTCGATGATTTATTTACATTTATGCAAAGACAGGGTAAGTGTTTATGAATTTAATTTTTCTTTTTTTCTTTTTTTTTTTTTTCATACGCAAATTATGTTGTTTCCCCAGCCAACTATTCCTACTAGTTTTTTTTTTTTTTTCTTTTTTTTACGTCTCACGCATCCCATTTCATTTTGATTTAATTACTTTATTATTTAAAAATTCCTTTTTGTGTTTTCGTTTTTTTTTTAATGTTTTTTGATTCTCATAAACATCATTAGCGTTTAGCGAACGTTTCGCTTTTCATTGCTTATGTTTGTCTTGAGGCGTCATTTGAATTCATGTGGATGTTATGACTGGTCATAAAATTTATTTATAAATGCATTAAATATTGTTTTTTTAGATTAAAAAAAAAAGAAAAAAAAAGGCCAAGTATATATGCATTTCGTACATATATAAACAGTAGCTTTAAAAAATTGACAGACAATTAATGCAATTAAAATTGAAATGTTATCAACTGTTTATTAAATTAACAAAGTAAACACATCAACATTATCACATTTTATGCATTAAAAAGAATATTGCATTCAACTTTATTTTGCCCCTACACTCGCAGACATCGGGAGACATAAATATTTAGATAAGTTTGTCTACTTAAATTGAAAATTAGTTGTTAAGTTTTCACTAAGCTGGCATCCAACAAAATGTTTACATATTCATCATAGAAATAAGAAATGCTGAATGGATTTATCCATCGCCATTCAAATATGAAGCTTATTGCGTATGTTTGCGTAAGCGAAACCAACACACATGCATTTCGAAAGAAATAAGATATCTATCTAAGCCATTCACAGAACTGATATACAAGAGATCGAGCGCTAATTCCTGTGACTATTTGTAGGGAAAAGTCCACATTATTTTTTAAAACGCCAACAATCAAACGACATCTCCCGAAATTTCATATTATTTCGATTATTTATTGCAAGTTACAGGAGTCCTCGTAATGCTATTTTTGTTCATCCGAAACAATGGAAAAAATCCCAATTTCCTGCTAACTTAGCATTGACTTGAAAATTCCCCTGGCAATCATATTACGTTGAAAACAAAAATCTACTGATGACTTGGTTATTGTGAATGAGATCATGCAGACATCGATTGTTATGGTAAGCACTGTAGAGGCCCAGAACAAGTGGGTGCAACCGGATGTGGTTACATATGAAAACATAAGAAAAATTCCATCAATTATTCCCGATGATCAAAAAGTGAAGTTGCAAGAAGTATTCAATATTCCATAATATTGTTGTTATAGTTTTTTTAAATGTCCGTCCGCTCACAGTAAATCAAATAAATCAACACTTTACCAATTCGGAGCGCTGATAAAATTGCATGAGCTTAAGTCTGAATGGCTTCTCCACGCATTGCGTATTTCAGGGGTGGAACCCAGCTGCAACCCTGTGTTTCCAAATCTTAAAATAGATGCTTCAGGGAAAATGTTTTTCCCGAATTTTAAATGTATTTTGGGAAATGTTGCAAATTATCCAGTAAGAAAGGCATCAAAGCATTAGAGAACGTGGAACTGATTGCATCACTTTTGACTATGATGATGAATGAAAACGAATTTTGCAAAAGAGAAAATGTTTCTCTCTCATCTACTTCTAGTGACTTACCGACTGATATATTGTTATTATTATTACTATTTGCGTGAGCGGTCTGAGTGGGCAAAGGATCTCGAACTCAAGAACACAATGATTGTGGATTCAAATCTCAGCTGTGGGAGAATTTTGAGTAAAGCCGGTAGAGTTAGATATGCTAGGATTTTAAGATTTTAGCGTCAAAAAGTAGGACGAGCACTAGCAACTGAGACTATCGGGTCTTTTCCCTAAAAGGTATACATAATTGATATATATTTTTATCGCCTACATAATACGGGGTACAAGAGCATATAAGGTTTGCGCAGATGTGTGCAACATCCAGAAGGACTTGAGATAGACCCATCTTTTATTATACCGATCGACTCATTATTTATCAACATCTTCTGCATCGATATAAGCTTATCTGTCCGTCTTTAGCTCACAATTAATTTGAACACTTAATTTGATTTTTCAAGGAAAATGCATAATTAATACTATTTTGGGAATGCTGAGCGTATAAACAAGTTGTTACCGGTTTGCGTATAACGCGGTGTCTGCGAAGATTTGTTAAACTATAGCTCTTCCACGAGAAAGTACTGTATCTTTTTCTTTGACATGACCAATCCAATCTTAGGGTATGTCCCCTGTTCGCGTAACAGGATGTTAGAGAGAAGAGAGGAATAAGGGGAGATTGTGTGGTGTGCCCAATCGGTAAGCGTTATGCCTTTACCGACTGGGCACTCACTATAGCTTCAACCAAAGAAAACTTCACCGTGCTTAAGGTTTGAACCCCCGTCGCGGTCCTTGCCACCTCTGCTAGGATAGGTGGATTACGCTTACTCTCTCACCTACCAATGTTTAAATAATGCTACCAATGTTTAAATAAAGTGCACATAATGCAGTTTTCGGCTGTAAGTCAAGTCCCGTAATCAAAAACAATAGGCCAAACGAGGACGTACTGCCAACCACAACCAACAATCATTGCTCAGTAGACTTGCAGCTTATGAAGGCACTGCCTTCCGATTCTTATTACAATATCAGAGAGTGATCATGATTAACCTTAAAGGGCGACTTTTTGTTTCTTTCGATATACTTAAGAAAAATAGGAACAAAATAGGACTTAGTTATGGATAATGTATTGAAAATCATTTCTTCCTCGTTCCAAGACCATTTTCTTCCCCGTTCCTTAATTTCATGTCGATTCAATTGATTTTCACGAAAACTAATTGCAATTAAAATTGAAAAGGAGTTCCATCGGAAGATCTCTAAATTGAAAGTAAAAAATAAAAATTGAAAAATATTTGTGTTTGAAATTTTATTAGTCACTGTAAGACAGTGCGTGTCCTCTAGCGGAAAATTTTGTAACCATGCAACCGAGAAAAATTCATACTGTCGAGGCGATATGCAATCGCGGATATTCCCTTAGTGTTTGAAGAACATCAACCTTACGTTGATTGTTAATGACATGATCAACATTGGAACGAATCGCTGCTTTGAAAGCACTTTCAGTCGCTTTCGAGAATTAAAACATACAGAAGAGTGTGCAGATCGTGAGATTTGTAATAATAAAAAGCAAAATTATGTTAATTAAATGTCAAATAAACGTTATGATTTTCTTGTTCTTCTTGTTCTTTTTCTTAATTCCCGTTTGAGGGATGCGACGACTGCGACGAACTACCATATGCATCACCTCTTGAACGTTATATTTTGCAAAAAGAGAAACGTATTAGAGCAATAAATAAAATACTTATATGCACTACCACACTTATGCAAATATGTGCGTGTACATGTCTGTAAATATGCATACATTTCAATGTGTTTATGCATACAAATGAAATTAATAACTTTTAAATATTTTCAGAAGATGGATCAAACGTGACATTAGTGTGTTTAGTTGACACTCTTGAGTGACGGCAAGCATCATATGTAAATTTTTACGAGTGTATGGTATCGAGCTGTAAAAATTTTTTTAGTTTTCTTTTTCCCAACTATTAAGTATTCAAGCAAGAATAAGCGGCGAACAAAAAGCTTCCATACACAAATCGTACGAGTGTTATCGCATGTATTTTATTTTCATGCGACCAATTTATTAGAACAACTAAACATATGTAGTATATAGTAGGTATGTAGCTTTATACATTTTGATTTGCGTTTTTATGCACACATTTATTATACAGGCGTAGAGCAACACACATTTCGTTTATATAGATGCATTTTTACTTGTATGCGCCCCAATACGATATCCATCAGTTGTGTTGCAACATAAAAATTGATTTTAAGAAGTGTAAACGTGATTGTGTACGTACACGTAGGAAATGAAGTGTTGAATATATTCAAAGTTCTTTACTCGTACACGTAAATGTGAAAGTTGCGTTTCGCTGAGACACTCACAGATGAATGCCAATAGGTTGACATTTATCTCGTCCTCTATTTGAATAAACTTTTAAAACCGAAAGCATTATTTGCCATCAATATTAGATTCGAGATCAATCTATTATTATATTATTTTCTGTCATCTACGAGCGGCGAGCTCACAAAGTCGCATGTTACTTGTAGAAATTATTCTTTCTAGTTATGCTAGAAAAAAAACATTTCAGTAGCATGAGATTAAAAAGATTTCACTCAAAGTATTATCCATCGCTAGCTAGCTACACATTTTTCCTCAGAAATGCAAAAGCACACCAGATATTTTGAAACTATTCACTAAAGAACTGTTTATTTTCTTCTTCTTTTTTTTTGGATATCGTTATAAAAAGAGAAGCGCTGCTTAGAGAGGGTGGTCCTGGTGAACACAGTCAGGCAGTATTGTTGGCATTTCCTACCCTCAAGAAGGGGAGCACTTCTTAGATAGTACTCTCTCTGTAAATACGAATAGTAGGCGGTACGGTTGACGTTTTACTATACAGACCCGGGCATCACGATACAATGATTTTTTTCATCTTGCACTGGCTTTTCGCCTTAATTGCATATCTCGTTTTTAGTAGCGTGCCTTAGTGACACTTTTGTTTCGTCGAAGCAATTGACAATATCTTTACGATCGATCGTTATGATCAGCATCAATCTTTAACAGAGATGTTTTAAAATTTCATGATATTAAAGTTGTGTTAGTAGCAATATTTTTTTTCCCACTTCGGACGCTGACAACCGATTTGACTCTTGGAGTATAGAGATGAACACTGTTTCATTCATTGATATATATCTCACTCATGAAAAAATCGTTTTTATTTTATCCAAACAACTGACAAACATCGTTGTATGAAGAGATAGCAGAAGCGATATTCAATTTGAACAGATTTTTCTCGTTTAATTGACAAATGAAATTCAGATTTTTTGATTGCTTTCACTTTATAAAGGCAAGGTCATTATAACAACTTCAACTCATAAAGTAATCGAAAAATCATATCCAACGAATACAACGAATCCAACGAATTTTCGGGAATTTTTTAGCGCAGACCATATTTCATTTAAAGTGCGCTTAAACGAGATAACTTGTATGGTTGTAAAGCGTCAAGAATAAAAATAATATTTTTACAGTGAGACAGACAAAATAATGCCACATTTTCAAAAACAGGCTGCAACTTGATCTGTAACTTAGTATAGTTATTATCAATGTTACTATTATTATAAGTATTTCCAAGACGTCGCTTATATGGGCATCCTTGATACTTACCCATGCAGATTCCGCCAAGGGAAGAGTGGAACGTCTCATCATATTCTAAATGAATGAGAGACAGAATCTGCAGGTTTAGACATTAGATGTTTGACTAACACGTCACACATAATACGTCACGTCATAACACTAGGCACAGTGTGTTACGTCGACAACAGTGGAAACTGAAGGGATTTATAAGAATTCTAAAGTTCGACGACTAAGGCCACAAGAGGGCAGCCTGGGCCACATAACAATTCAATACAATAATACTTGCCAATGAAAAAACTCTCTTTCAACATACGCACACACAAAACGCGTAATTGGCGGAAGAGTTGTATATTAAGGGAGGTTCCCTTTGGCAGCGATTTAACTCACAAACTTGTTTTTTTAATTTTTTCGTTTCAAATATATTGACTTGTATTACACATTTCAGGTATACTTCGGCTTCTCAGACTTCGTCCAGTTTCTATTCCCCTTTTCTTACCTCTTTCTTTCTGGCCATCACCGTGTTTAAACAGCTATAGGGGACGCAATCTAAGTGACTGGTCATAAGCACCTATAGGGAACATGCTCGAAATGATTGCTCGTAAAAAAAAGAAAGTGTAGTGTGTAGATTTTACGATAATCTTTGAAGTTTTGATTTAATTATTCAAAAATAAAAATTCCGTCACTCACCGCAAACGAATTATCAATTATCAGTGAGTAAATAGGACAGAGCGGTATTTCGCGTGAGATAAATTTTTATTTATTTTTTTTTCTTGCTTTTTAAACACTAGTAGCGAATACGTTTAATGTGAACGCGATTCGTATCTTTCATGTTTCTGACATATTCCGTTACTATAAATCTGCAACACATTTCACACTATTTCTCTGAGTTATTACGGCCTCCTCTTACTTTATTCAAAAATTTCAATTTTTCATGACTTCGTTACCAAATTCTTTGACAACCGATTCCAGCTGATTTTCAAGGGAGGAAGGCATATAAAAGCATTACAACGTTTTCAAATGATTTATGAGAATTTCTGTGAATGTCAGCACTTTTTTTTTTTTTAATTTAAGCATATATATGACTCATAGTAGTCCAAGTTATAAATAAATAAAAAGGAAGAAGAAGAAGAAGAGAAAAAGACCATTGTTGGATAAACTAAATGTGTGTCAATCAAAACTTTTGAAATGACAGTTTGACGCTGTAACTAAAAACTTGATCGTCAGAAGTCATTTACTGTATCATCTCTCTCTGTCCCTCTCTCTCCTCTTCAGCATTTTGCTCCAAAAACTATTTAAATTAATTATAATCGAATGTCACTGAACGCAACCTGAACGAAAACAATCACTTATTTCAATTATAAAGCATATGTTGAGCATCTTGTTTATCATTGTGACAGATGATTATGATCATCATCACATTGTGATGATGAAATAAAAACAACATCTATCTCTAATATCATCATTTTTATATTTTTCTATTTTTTTTTCTTTCTATATTAAATGCATTTTTGTATTGCATGCTATAAAAAGCAGCAAATGACAGCAAGAGTGAAGGATAGAAAACAAATAAACTTTTCTTACATTTCACTTACAAGTACATACGAACAGTGCACGTCTAACAAGGCGCAAATTTTATGATACCATATAAACAAAATTTATCTATTAATTTGCTTTACTTGTTGACTTATTATTTAGAGAGATTTTCTGTTTTCGTCTTCTTTCTTTTTTTCTTTTTCTCTTTCATTAGAAACTTAAAAATGAATAATTTTTAATTTCGATATTTTATATCGAGATATTTCCTACGAATTTACGAATTCTTTAAATGGAATTTTATTCGTTCTCCCACAAAATGTTTGCAAAAGCATATGCTATTTATTCAGAGATCTTTTTTGCGAATTTTAAAATCTAATTTTTGATTTTTCCCCTTCTCCCCAGAAAGCTATGAAAAAAATATTTTTATTCATATTTCCGATGTTTTATTTACTATAAGAGGTTATTATTGCATATTTGTGAAATGGCTGTAATACATAGATGTGTGAGCGTCAGGGGCTCTCTCCGAAAATTTGTAAATTTTTATGTGTTTATTTTTTAATCATTCAAGGTTCGCACAGATGTAAATAATTCTTACTTTTTGTTGACTTGCAAGTGCAATTAAAACAAGTGACAACACTGCAGTGGGTTACCTTCCCATCGTTAAATATCCCACATCATATAAGGACTTCTCAATATAACTGGTTATATAAGAAGTTTTCGAAAAAGTGTCCCGATCCGAATCATTTCCAATAGTATTCGTCCTTAGATGAAACCATGTTGTGTAACAAATTTCACCAAAATATCTCAAAAATTGCAAGCTGTAGTTTGAACACAAGACGCAAGACGGACAGACAAACTTAAATCGGTACAATAAGAGATAGGTCTATCGCAAGTCCTCAAATACTTCTAATTCTTCTGTTGCATGCATGCGCACAAACTTTACCTATCTGTGTACCACATATACTGTAAAGTATAAAAATAAAAAATTCTTCTTCTCTCAAATTCTTCGAAATGTGAAGCATTGAAATTGTTTTCTTTTTTTGATTTGAACATATAATCAGGCTGATCATAATAACACTTTTGCACCGGCACAACAGCAGTTAATATCTGGCACGGATGGATCTGTAATGGAATGCTTTCTACTTTTACAAAATTCATCAAATTATAAAATTTTCTACAGAGTTCATCGTGCTTTTCATAAATAGAAAATTTTACGATAATATTTATAATAAAATTATCGGCAAAGTACTCAACCCTCTACCTTCTACCCTCTGGTGAAGAGTGACGTTTTTTCTTCACTTTCAACTTTCAATTGAATCCCTAATAAACGGTAGATTAAGAGGTTAATTTTGAACCAACCGATGTTAAAGTTCTTCATAGCTTGATCGCTAATTACAAATACAATTCTTTCTACTTATTCGCACTAGAAACGGCTTCTTTTCATAGATGAGACTTGTGTATCACATTTTCGAAAGATTTGACTCGGTAATAGTCGTCCGCTTAAGACCCTTCATACGGCAATGCTAGTGCTGTCCCACCGGTTCAGGGTGACCACACCGGCGAGATTCGCCTGGAATGAGCAAGCTTTTGAACTCTGGGTGGAAACAAAGAAAATGGTATACCGACGGTTCCAAATTGGAAAACAGCAAAGTTGGCGATGGGGTTTGTGGCTTCATATTCCAAACAGAAGCCTATGATCTGCATTCGGGTGTTGAGGGTAACAAAAGGGCTGATTGTCTAGCCAACAGGGGAGCCCGGGGACCGTCTTGAATCTTTCTGTGGCATACATAAGCGTGTTAGCATTTTTAAGCTGACTTCATCTCATCCATAGAGCTATCTCGTCTTCCATCCATGTTGGTGATCAGCTAAACAATGTTGTAGCTGATAGCTGAGACCCCGTCTCGGTTCGCGCTTTGGACGTTAAGAAGAGACGGCGGACAATCTGCGGTCGTGGTATTAATTCACCTGATAATGGTCTTAAAGCAGGCCTATTTTTACTGCCATATGTAACAATAGGAAAAAAAACTCCCATTATTTACGTATATGATAAAGAAAGATGAGCGGTTAAGACCGAAAAAGATTTATTAATTAATAAGAGAGCATAACATTTATACGCTAGGAACAATGTAAATATCAGTCAATGTTAAGAGTAGTCAGTGGTAGTATGATTTATAATAATTTTCTCTTTTTCCATTTTATCGATATTTTCAGGTTCGCCCATAAACCGTTTACCCATAATGGCAAAATCCGTACTGGACTTATATGAATTATACAATTTGGTAATTGCTCGCGGGGGATTAGTCGATGTTATTAATAAGAAGCTATGGCAAGAGATTATAAAGGGACTGCACTTACCGTCCAGCATAACAAGTGCAGCATTTACTCTCAGAACGCAGTAAGTATTTAAAAATTTGGCAAAGACTTATTCCGATTCCAATAAGGTTATCTATCCATCAGACTAAGAAAAATAAAGAAAACAACTTTTATTAAATTTGTTTTGTTTGTGGTTCCTTTATGTACACCATGAACACGTAGTGGAGGAAAAATGTGTTCCACAAATATAATAAAAAACAAAAAGTAAGTTAAATGAATAAATAAATAAATATGGATATGGATTATGGGCGAAGACCTAAATGTGAACGACTGAATGCAAATGCATGGCCCTGTGACAAAAACCGCAAGCAAATTAGTTTTTAAAAAGACGATTATTATATAAACGTAACAACAACAAAATGCAAATATAAATATGTATATATGTATATATATGTATATACACATATATATGTTTTCTACATTACCAGAGTTAGTTGATAGTTAGTTACCACTTACCGTATCATACACACGAACATACACAACAATAGTTTTTTATGAATTTTTTTTTTTTTAACCAAATAACAATTTAACCATAAACCTTACTTTTAATTTTTATCTCGAGAGAAATTTTCGCAAAACGCAAGTACATAATAACCGCAAATAGGTTTTCTCTTAAGTTTCTCTCTGCAATCGCGTAGACAAACGGAAAATATAGCCACGCACGAATAAATGCATACGTACGTATTTATGTATATGTATATACGTATCTATGTGTGCATTTATTATATGCTTGCGCTTACACGCACACGCACACGTACACGTACACGTACACATAATTTTGATAACACGAGATCTTATGGCTATAGCGAGCGAGTCAACGTTAAACCAATAAGGGTCTGTGATGTTTGTCGAGTTAAGCAACCAATGAATGGTCGGTTACTTGTTGTTATTATTATTGTTTCTATAGATATTACAGTTGTTTTTGTTGTTAACATTTGTGTGTATATTTGGCTTACCAATATAACAAATTACTTGCAAATTACAATGTGTCTGCTAATAATAGTAATAATTATTGCAACAACAATAAAAATATGAATTCATCATTTTATTTTATGGCTCAGTAGATCTGAGAAGCCCCAACGACGAACGACACTGTTGTAGTAATAGCCACTGAAGTGTTGTACTATGACTGACTGCAACATTGTAAAGTATTTTTCAATCATAAAAATTACTTTTTTTTTTCTTTTTTTTTTTTTTTTTTTTTTTTTCTTTCGAATTTTTATGAATTTA
>KK502576.1:175916-231177 GCA_000688735.1 Glossina austeni
AATAATACAATTAAAAAGAAAGCCAACATTGCGATGACATACAAAAATCATCAAAAATATATTCAAACAAGAAGCGAAAACGCTACAGTGGACCACGGGTCGCCATTAACTGTCATACATCAGTGTATAGTTGGAATTTGCAAAATAAGGTGTTATATGGGAAGTGGTTGAAAAATTCGACCAATCCGAACTGTTTTCAATAATGTGCGTGCTTGGGCCAAAACTTGTCGGCTTACTGAACTTAATCGAAATATTTCACAAATTGTGGACAATAGGTTGAATACAATAAAACAGACAGACAGACAGACAGACAGACAGACAGACGGACAGACAGACAGACAGACGGACAGCCAGGACCAAGCTTAGATTCAAGAAGTATCTCCTTTGAATAATAAAAAGTGGTGTTGCATTCGTAAGCTTAACGCATCCTTGAACCATAAGTGGTGTAGGGAGTAGCGACGATGACGACCCCAAAATTCATTTTCGTCCAAAATTACAACTAATCTATTTTTCTTCCCCTGAAAGTAGGTTGAAACTCCTCTTATTTACCTAAAAATTAAAAATAAAAGCAAAAGCCGATATTCGGATAAAATCGGGTCTTATCGAAACCATGTCATAATAAACGCAAATTTTACCACATGTTGCCTCGAAACCGGGCTAACCCGAACTACCGGGTTAAACGAGAGGCGCCTGCCTGCATTATCATTATTATTGTTATTATTTAATAATAGCGATTAAGTTATGCCCTGACGGGAGGGGGGGAGTCAAGAAGGACACGCTGACATAACAAGAATGAATGCCTCTCCACATATGGTATTTAATTGACGTGAAAATAAATATTCTTCCAGTGATCAATGTTCGTTTGTCAATTTGTCAAATTCGGTGCGTAAGGTTACTTTTACTTATGTAGCGACGCGCAAAGGAAATAAAATTTAAAAAAAAAAAAAAAAAAAGCAAAAAATAATTCATTCGCAAGATACAGTATGACATTGACGATATGTTAATAGCTTACAGTACCACCTGTAGTGCAGAAAATTTTCCACATAACATAAGTGCAGAGAGAGCTCTAGGATATCACATTTTTATATGAATCTTCATTATGCTGGTAACGTGAAGTTATTGACTGCAAGAACACGACGACAACATGTACACACGTTTAGTGTTTATTTTTTTAAGCGCTTCATCTTCCATATACATATATATATATATGTATATATATGGGTGTGTGTGTGTGTGTGCATGCATGCATGCATTTACTGAATTGTCTGATTTGCATGCGTATTTTTTGTTTATAATTCATATCTACTCATACGTGTAAAAAATTGCGTTTAATTCAATAAACACTCATAAGTTCAATCGATGAAAACGTCTCGAAAGAAAAAGAAAAGGAACGAAAACAGAAGACAGAAGACAGAAAAAGCATACTTTCTAGAGAGGATGTGCGCTTTTGCAAAATTTCTTATTTGCTTGCTTGCATTCTCTGAATTCTCGAGTAAACGTGAAGAGAATTTTGTAGACACACAATCGACTTTGATGCCAATTAACGCGATAATAATTATGAAAATAGCTTATTATACCCTACACTAGTTGCTGCTGTGCTGCTGTGCTGCATAAGTATATTAAACCTTATGCGCTTATATGCAATATTCAGAATAACGTGGGGGAGAGGTCAAGACTTTTATTATATTACTAGTGGCTTCTGAATCACAATTCATTAAACCGTGTCTATCCGTCTGGCCGCCTGGTCATCTCATGACCATCTATAGTTGTATCCAACTTATTGGACGCAATTTTCAGGATATTTCGAACAAATTTAAATGCTTTGACGCCAGGATGAAGGGGAGGTTTCGTATCGTATTCTGCTTATGATCACTTTCCATACAATGCCCGATTTTGGAGAAACGAATTATATGAAAGCTTTTTTTGCATATTTCTCAATAAAAAGAAATAAAAAATAGTCTTATGACATACTAAGCGAATGTATTTGAAATACATGGACGAGATGGAAGCGTTCTTTCATCAATCTCCCATGTCATCGTTTTTACAAAAAAAAAAAAAAAATCTTTTCTGATTTTTAACATTTTCTGTGATGGAAAGTGCTGCAGAGCCGAGTTAATAAAACCAAGACAGTGTTCCCTGGTTCAAATCTCAAATAGAGTAGATTTTAATTTGGACATCGCTACAGAGAATGCTTAGAGCATAACATTTGACGCTTAACTTCGCTCTCCCTATCTCTTTCTCCACTTATATAAGATACATCCCCTGAGTGAGCAAAGGACATAAAAATGTACTAACTTTGAACGATTCTGACCGCTTTCCATACAAGGTAGTAAGCCTTTATAAGACAAAAACGTGCTAGTTTTTAATTTTTTATAACGAAAATGGTGAAGAATAATAACTTTTGAGGCAAAAAAAAAAAAAAAAAAAAAAATGGAACTACACTAAACATGGATTAGGTCTGTTCACGTTCCGAAACTTCTACACAAGGTTTTCTCAAAAAATCAACTTGCGATTGTAGTGTGTAAAGTGCTGTAGGGTATTTAACAGTCGACCTTGTCGCCTTTATAACATATAAGTTTGTTTTAAATTTAAGGGGTATTAAGCCGGTTTGTGTATCTTTCATCATGAACGTATAAAATCTACTTTGCATTAGCATACACACATACACACATACATATATATATAATACTAATTTTAGAAAAAATGTTTTTCTGCAGGTTTATGTCAAATACTCACACAATTTTGTATGTTTTTTTTTTTTTTTTTTTTTTTTTTTTTTATTCTTTTCCTTATGCACGCATTACATTATATTCAATAATGTCCCACCTGAAATAGCAAAACATGCTTATCGGTGCATTTATTCGTACATGAGTGTATATCTATCTATCTATCTATCCATTCCAATGCATTGTTGATCGTTATTGTGTTGTAATTTCACATCTTTCAACACAACTCGTTCCGTTCGATTGCGTCCATTAGCATTTTTTAATTTAATTAACACAATCCAACACCAACTTTAAAAAAGAAATGCTGTTCGTCGTTCGTTCGTTCGTTTATTTCTTTGTTTGTTCGCATGTTTGTTTGTTTGTTTGTTTGTTTGTTTGTTTGTTCGCTTTTAAGACAAACGTCATTAACATCTTCAGTTGAGTCGAGTCGAGTAGAATCAATGAATTGCATACAACTGTTGCACACAGTTTCAAGAATGACGATGTAATGATTCCTGATTGTTGTTGTTGTTGTTGTTGTTGTTGTTGTTGTTATTGTTGTTATTGTTGTGTACCATTATTCAAATATTTGATCAACTCGAAAACTGCTCTACGATGATGATGATAATAATAATAACGATAATAATAATTATAATGATAATGATGATCATAATCATGATGATGATGATGATGATGATGATGATGACAGAGGAAAGGTTAAACATTCCCAGGTACAAATACTATATAATTGTTTCACTACTATCGTAGTCGATATTAGCATTTTGTTGTGTCACCTTTTGTCTTCTGCTGCACAAGATTTAGATTTCATTTGAATTTTCAAGTGCAAGAAAATGATGATAATGTTGATTTAGGCAAATCTTTAATGTTGCTTTATGTCATCACATCAATTGCCTGTGTGTGTGTGTGTGTGTGTATGTATGTATGTATTTATGTATGTTTGTGCATGCATATAAGCAAATAAATCCATAGATGATAAACTATTCAAAATTTTCTTAAGCTAAAAGGGAAAAAAGGAATTCCTTTGAAAATTACAATGAAACGCACATCCAATGTCGTCGCAATACTTCAAAATGTTTTCCAAGCAATTACACGTGCATACTACACATAACATATATGCAAGCGTACATCGGATACGTATGCGTAGAAAAATTGCATTTAATTTCTTTTTGCATTATCTTTACACTGGCTATTAGTCAACGCATGCATCCTTAATCCTTTTTATACATTCGTGTTTATTGCAGATACATGAAATATCTTTATCCGTATGAGTGTGACAAGAAAAATTTAAGTACACCCGCCGAACTGCAAGCAGCGATCGATGGTAATCGTCGTGAGGGACGTCGTTCTAGCTATGGCCAATACGAGGCCATACATAATCAAATGCCAATGGTAAGCATATATGTTACCTCACCCGATCATCATCAAGACGAGTGATTAACTTATTATTCATATTTGATTAAATACAGCAACAAATGGCCCGACAAAGTTTGTCAGGTGGCTTGCAACAAATGTCGCCGCTGGCATTGGTTACACATGCCGCCGCCGCGAATAATCCACAAGCTGCTGCACAGGCTGCTGCTGTCGCGGCACACCATAGACTGATGACTGCTCCCGCCTTTCCCAAAATGCCGAATTTTATGTCACCCAATTTTGAGCAACGCATGATAGAATACATTAAACTGCTTCAAGCGAACAAAGAGCAGAGAGAGAATGTGGAGGCGGCGGCATCCGCCATTAGCAACAGTAACGGCAACGGACACACAATGACACATTCACAGCAACAATCGGCCCAACAACACCAGTCGACATCACTTCAGAGATCACAAAGTCCCGATGTTAGTCAACACGAAGCTTTCAATGTTTTGGGAATATCACGTGTAGCCTTATGGCAAATGGTCAACAATCACGCAAGTCCACCCGTCTCAGTGAATGCATCTCTACATGGTGAAGGTGATAGCGGCGGTGATGTCGGCAACAGTAACGTGAAAAGTGGCAGTGAAATATCAGGGTGAGAGAAAAAGATTGAAAATATTCCAATCATAACGGAAAATGCAAGAGTCGTTGCAAAGGCTTTTAACACATTTCTGGCACGTGGCAATACATTATATGGATTTACGTCTTCAAATTTGACCCTCCCTCTCTTCGTTATTAACAAATAATCGAAGCAGATGAAAAGGAAAATATGACTCTCCATTCTACCTTTTACGTAGCAGTGTAATAAATAAGTCATTACCGGTTTTTCCAAAAACTAACATTATTTTTGTTAACATTTATCAAGAAATGTTATTTAGGAAATATAATTGTGCTGTGGCGTGAGAAGATTCGAAAACAGATCTAAAATCAACCGCCCAACACGCCTACATATTATTGAAATTGGCTAAAGTTGTATCTAATACTAAAACATAGGTAGCATGCGTTGCATTTCGCAGACGCTTCTTTAAACACATGCGGGATTTTTTAAAAATCCTGAACACCCGGCAAAGAGCAGAAAGAAGAATCTAATGGCGGACGGACAACGGAAAGCGAGCGTTTCAAGTGTTGCTTCAAGGAAATAGCAGAAAATTGTCATCGCATCGTATCTTCCTTTTCCCCCCTGTGTTGTTGCTATTCCTTAACGATCTGCTTTACGCACTCCGTTGCCGACGGCATCTCCTCACAGTATGGAACTACAAAATAAACATTACAACCTGAGTGATAAAGTCCTAAGCGTATCTGGCGAAAAATTAAACTAAAATTCATAGTTTCGGACGCGAAATTCCCGGTCTTGCGTAAAGACTCGCGACCGGGAGTAGTGAAGTATGTAGACACCCAACAAAGAGGAGAGTGTATGCACGACTCCAGACTTCGAGACTATTGAGAGCCGCCGTAACACACACTGTGCTTATGTATAGGTCCCGCCACTACAAATGCTCTACACCAATGGAAACGAGTGGTTCACTAATAAAGTGCTTTAATAGCATTAACCCAATTTCTCAGCTTTCTCTCCCGTTTGTCCTAGAGTTGCCTGTATACAACAACATACTGCGTCTCCTAGTTCTTTAGCGGTTCTTTCCATCGTGCCAAGTTTTCCACTTTCAAGTCGCACGTTTGCAAACACTACCGCCTTTCAATTTCCCTCTTCCGCCACTTATATGGCTCATCTAATATAAACCTAATTGTTATGGGTGACGAAATATGAAATTATTGGGAAAACCCGAGCTGCAAATGCTAGCAGTTTAGCATCNTTTTTTTTTTTTGGTCTTTTCCGCGCCAAGAATTTAGTTTGAATTTAACTTCGCTTACGGATAACGGATAATTAATTTTTTCTATATTAAGTAATATATATATGTGTGTGTGTGTGTGTTGCGTATGTGTGTATTCAAATGTGTACAAGTATGTAGTTACACTTACTTAGTACTCATGAGCTCTGTTTATGCGTTTTTCTATAGTTTATTAGTTTAATTACTTTTAGTAAAATAAGAAAAAAAAAAAAAACAGAAAACATTTCAAAGATAATTTAAATGTTAAAAAAAATTCAATCAATAAGACGAATAAAGTATATTTAATATTAGTGTAAAAAGAGACATTAAAAAAAAAAATGGTCTTTTTCATTTATTTATGCGCTCCGATCGTGTAATTTTTATAGCCTATCACTATACTGGATATGTAGACTACTCTTGCTTAATAGTTACTCGTGGATTTATTGCACTCTTCCTCATCTCAGGCTGGTGAAGAGAGGGCAATGTTGCGTGTTTCTTCTTCTTTTTTTCAACGGGTGTGAAGGGCTGAACACGTGGCACCAAGATTCTAATAAGACGTAAAACAAACCTGCCTTTTTTTTCTAATATCAACAAATTCAGAAAATGCTTCTGGGTTCAAAGCTCGTCTGCCTTGTTTTCTTATGCTCAATCTACAAGCCGTCATTTTGATGAAATTTCGAACACTGGACCACTTTTTCGACAACTTCTCTTAAAATGCTTTATTTTAAAAAGTCGATATGCGGACAAATGTAGATTTGTGTAGAGTCTTACATGGTGCGTCATGCCCCATTATAATGTTTTTACTCATTTTCAAGCAACTTACTGCAGTTTTATTGTGAACTTCACGGGATTGTTTCACACTAATATCTTAAGTAAGCCTACAATATATTTATATCAAGTCCTAATTCAATATCTCAGACATTTTCTCAGTTAGAAATTTTTCTCTATAATGAATATTTTGCCCGTTTTATGCACTAACTGATTTTATACCTTTTTGGATACTATAGCGTATACGAATCACGCCTATTTTCGAATTTGATCTGACTTTTCAGCGGAAAATAGGTTTGAGATGCTGGAAAACAATTAGCACGTTGCTCGCTTTTGCTCAGGCGAATTAAGTTAGTGGTTATTGTTGTATATATCGTCCCTTAGGTTTTCGTTTGATTGTAGTAACTTATAATACATTGCACACAGGCTATTAGAGATTGCGGATCGTTAAACATCCACTGTTCACAACACTTTATGATTTTTATCGCAGTTTAAAGGAAACAAGCGAAGACATTGTACCGGCTTACGACCCACCATTAAATGCACTACACAATCCTACAATTCATATAATGAGTTTTTATTAGAAGGTGTTATATGGGAAGTGGTCCAATCTGAAGCATTTTCAGTAACGGTCGACCTAAATGTCGGCTAAAAAATCTCTTCAGACTTCTGGTGCCACGATGGTTGAATGATCGAAGACTTTCTTTTGGAAAACAGTGACTTCAGCATTCAATACTTTTACGGCGCCTCTGACACGTATCGCCTATTGCGTTACAACGGAGAGGTATCTCAAAATGAAGCATAAAAACGTGTGAGTAAAAGTTAAAACAACTGAGGATTTATATAGTCGTAAATTAACATAAATTTTCAATTTTTATTTCGACTAATCAAAAATTTTTAAAGTAAGTCTTCAGTTTGATTTTTACAATAACATTTCTTATCAATTTTCATTTAAATTATTTAACTATAAATTTTTAAATTTGATAATTAAAACACTATATTCTCCTTTGTATGTGCCGTTTTTTGTAGCGTGAACTGAGAATTTTATAATGCAAGTGTAACTGACGACGCCAGGTGATGATGCGTTAGCGACCCCAGTTATATAACAATAATGTTTTTTGCTTTGCCTCTTCGACATTTTGTATTTGTTCTTGGCGGTTCTTTCTTGCCCTTTCATAAAGATTTAACCATAAGATTTTTTAATCGTATAAATATTTTACCAAAATAAATTTGTTTTTCATAATGTACAGGAGCATTTGGACTTCATATTCGTTTTCGTCTAAATTTAACGCCAATTTCGTTAATTTAACATAAAATAAAATATATATTTGTAAGTTTGCACGCATGCATGTTAACGTTGCCGCAATCAAGATTATCAGATCATCACTTAAGGACTTGGCTCGCTTCAAATTATACGTTAGAAATTAGACTCAATTCAGTTGAAATTTAATTTATCGTTAAAGCTTACAAAAGCATTTGGCAACCACAAGGACTTTAATTAAAATTACAATTTAAACAACGAATTGTCTAACGTACATCTTATAAATTAAGTTATTAGATGGGGTTTTTATTCATATTGGCTTTATTCGGTTTGTGAGCGCATCCGCTTAACAGTCACAATTAATGATTGCGATGATTCATCTGAAATATGCTTGCGCGGTCGTTTTTGTAATGGCACGCGATTTACGAAACGTTCAGGTATGCCTATCTGCAGCAATTTCTCTCTATTGTAGTAATGTAAATTGTTATTGTAATATGTAATTGCATCCCAGCAAATTTCACTCAATTTCGGTATAGTCATCCACATCTTAAAGAGACAATTTCGACGGACTTCTTTTTCACTGTACTCGATGCCACCGAAGATATACATGCAGCCGTTCCCAGCATGAGCCGCTGAATGAAAATAAAGAGGTCGCGGCAAAAAGGCCGTAACTATTTTGCACCATTCCTTAGTTCGCAAATTCAATTTCCATATATCATTGAAGTATGTCGAAAAATCACCCTGAAAGTATGAAAAATATTTGCTGATCGATTGCTTTTTGTTTTTTTTTTTTTTTGGTTCTTCTCTGACCTGTAAACCACCAGTTATAAAGGCTTCTATATCACCATTTGGTAAGGTATGTTGCACGCAGGAAAGACATTTACGTGGTTTTGGAAATCCATTTTCATAAGTCCTTAGCATTCGATCAGGTATAGTATCAAAATATTCCCAACGATTTGTTGTCAAATTAAAAGCAGGGATGCGTTGAAGATCATAAACGGTGTGAGAAGTGCCCCCGCCAAGCACATATATATAAGAGCCGTCATACACTACTTCGTGCCTGTAGCGACCCTCAGGATCGTCCCGCATATCCGGTCTGCATATATAGACATTTTCCCAAACCTTTGTGTGCAAATTTAATCGGTATACATCACAAGTGTAATCAAATCCTGTGGTTCCTCCAATTGTGTAGAGATAGTCATTATGTATAACAATGCCCGGACCATATTGAGCAGTCGGCAAATCTCCCGTTACTCCTAGTCTCATCACCTGCGCATTGTCACCAATAGTGTACACATAGCAATCATTTGAGCAAGTCTCACCGAATGGGTAACCAGTGCCTCCATGTGACTGTAAAAGGAAAGAAAATAGCTTTTATATTGAACCTTGTAAATACATACACGGTATCAGGTCAAACAGATGATTAAACGCTCAACATGGATCAATTACTCGAGAGATTTGCCCTATTTGTGCAAGTAGGTGACGGCCAGAAAGAAGGGAGAAACGAAAAAGCGATAGAGACGTGTTCAATCTGTAAGTATTATGCCTTTACCAATCGAGCACTCAGTGTAGCTTGATATTTAAATTCGCGATGTGGTGGATTCTTGTCCGCGCGGATAATCACGGGGAAGCCATGGAAGGATTTGGACAAAACTTATTTTTGTATTGAGCGTTCATTATAAGACTTGCATTATTTCATTAATAATGCATAAATGCCGGTATAACAGGTATTAAAATACTCCAACACTTACAATTAACACATTATTGTAAAGGACGAGAGCATTTGAGGCCAGCTCTCTAGGCATATCAGAATTGTCTGCATGTAGAAGTAATTTCCAACGATTTGTTGCAAAATTATATGCCCAGAGTTCTTGAAATAGCATGCACCCATCACGGCGTAGTACGTTAGGAACTCTGCTTGGATTGTAACCTCCCAGCGAATAAAGAGTAGATTCGGACGCTATAATACGATGACCACTTCGTGCGGTTGGGTATTCGCCAAACTCACATACGGCTTTGTAGTTGCATTTCAGAAGACGATGCGGCGTAAAAGTGTATGTCGGTTGTGTCTTACATTGGTCAAAACAATCATGTAGTTGTTTTAAGATCCACGCGGCAATTTCCACTGTATTACTTCTGGTATTGTCCCGATCTTCATCTTCTTCATTTTCCTCATTGATGCTTTCTTCGTCATCGCTACCATTGATAAGATCCACTGCGTCAAAACCTTCAGCTTCAATTTCTTCAATAAGTCTTTCGACTGGCGTTCCGGGGCGTAGCGCTATTTGCTGTTGCTGCGACACTTCTCCATCTTGCTCATCTTGCTCCATGCTTGAATTACGTCTAAAATAAGTGCGATGTGCGAATGTGGCAACAAATGTTTCTAAATTATTTAACAGATTCAGCATAAAAATTATCACCAATTTTAAAATTTTCATTACAAGTGACAAGTGGATCTCCGATAAATGTGTTAATTTTTTTTTTTCTATGAATACTAAATAGTTTACCGGAAAAAGTAAAAATTATAAACAATTGCAGTTGTTTTTCAGTTTATTTTACACAACGCAATAATGCGAACAGCTGATTGGCAACGATTGGCGACACTGCCAACTTTAATATTTTCTTTTTAGATTAAAATAATATTCTAAATCAGAAATTTGCCTCTTATCTTCGCAAATTGTGCCGACTTTTGAAGTAGTTTCTTGAAATGCAAATTCGACTTGACATCCAATATACCTAAAGCTAAATTGTTTAATATTTTTTGGGACTTTTGCTAGAAACATAACATAATTTGAATGCAATAAAGAAGAAAAATAGACCTTTCTTTTGTTGAAGAGAAACAATCTAACTCACATAGAATTAAAATTGTATTAATATTAAACTCTTTAGTGACCGAACAGGCTCAGGACTAACAAAACAATAATCATTGGTTTAAATCGCAAATGCGGGAAAGTTTTCAATAAAGCCGATACCCTCTGATGCTAGTGCCTTGGGACTTTGAATTTATTTTTACCGTTAAAATAATTGTAATAATAACAATAATAATATGTTAAATTCATCTAATATTGCCAACTAAGAGGTGGGTAGTGGGCGATTATCAAGTTTCTCACTTAGAGGGAAGTATTTTTTAAAGAATCAAATTAATCTAATTAAAAATTATAATTGCCTAAGAATCAAGAGCATTGCAAAGGCGAGCAAAAAGTTCGNGCAGCAAACGCAACTCGCTTAGAGGAAATAAAGAGCCTCTGTTTTCGATTGCACCAGAAAGGCGTGGTCCATGTTATGAGTTACTGAAACGTAGTGAAAATAAATGATCGTGACCGCATCTTTGACGCCCATCACCGCCATCCTAAAAAAAAAGTAAAAGAACGTCATATAACATTGGATGGGCGTGGTTAATTTTTTCGATATTCAGAAGAAAAGTTGAAATTTACAACGTGTATGTGTTGTAGCTCATGGGTAACAAGCAAAAAACACAGGAAGCAGAGGTGTGCACAGTTTCTGTTACATCGGCGTGTGGGCGTGCTGTAGGCATGTTCTTTGAAAAAATCGAGTCCTTTTAAAATTCTCTTGTAAGATTGTAGGCAATATCGTCAGTGTTGCGAACGGGAGAATATTTATCGCAGATACTACACACCTACGCAGACGGACAGATGGACAAATGAATGGACGGCCGTGTTTAACTGCATTCGGAATTTAAAACTGGCCAAGGATTTACATAGTCTGTGGGATTTTTAAACCTAGCTTTTGAGCGTATAGAAGAATTGTCCCCACTTCACCCCACCAGGACTGTAGGCATGTCCTTCGACTGGCTTCTCCCATTTTCAATGCCAAATGCGTGCAAGAACTTCCAATGTTTCTGGTAAATTTGAAATCGCCTGATTCATTTTTGTGGCCTTGAGAATGTTTACAGCAGACCTTACACAGACGGACAAGTTTAAATCGATCCAGAGCTTGATGGTGATCAAGAATATATAGACTTTGTGGGGTCTTCCAAGTTTCCTTCTAGACGTTGCAAACGTTTTGACAAATTGGGAATACCGCTCATCCTTTGGCGATGGGTATCAAAAAGAATGCTGCCATATACATGGCATGACATGATCTTCCTTTACCAGAAGGCGCAGCATATCTAGTTAATGATAACTTGAATGTACTTGACTGGAATGTGTCATTCTCTCAGAGTTCTACTTGTTCGCATCGATGAGCGTGCAATTTCCGATTAACATTTGAAAAATTATGAAGCAGACGAAATAGAAGTCGATTCGAAGACTGGTTTCCTTCAAAAGACACAACAAAATATTTTTCACTTTCTCTAGCAATAAGCCCGATTTCATCAAAAAAAAAAGGACCGGTAATGACTTATTTATACGCCTGATATAATAAACATTTTTCATTTCCGCAGCAAATAAAATAATTTTAGGCTGCTCGTTGTGTCACATCGCCAATAAAAAATGTACTAAATTACGAGCACATTATACGCACCTAAATCTCTTACAATGTAGTGTTTTTATAACGCAATTACCATACAAAGCGTAACGGAAACTAAGACTAAGTTTACCTGTAACGCGTCCCCCTACAAAAGTCTTTTCGCATAAGAACATTCCATCAGCTCAAATGGCTCGGAACATTTATCTATGGCTTATGTCACTTATATATATCGCTTATATCTATAATGCGGTATGAATCCATTTCACAATAATTTAGTTCTCAATTTCTTTTAATATAGTTTCCATAAAATGCGCCAGAAGTTTCCATATAACGCGTTATAAATTAGCCTAATATCTCTTAATAATATGTTTCCTCTAAAGCGGTTGAACCCCTTCTGCGTTTCATATATAATAGTTAATCACGTTATAGGATATCTCACTGTAACTTCACTGTGAAACGTCTTCCTTCTTATATCCTGCACCACTGGGGGTGCAAGAGTAGGTTTATGCGAATGTATGCAACATCGAAAAGGACTTGAGACAGATTCAACTTAACGTAACGATCGATTCCGAAAATGATTCCATGGATCTGTCCGTCTTGTTCTTTTGTGCCTAACCTACAGGTCGCAATTTTTAAGATATTTTAATGAAATTTTTTAGACCGATATATTTTGGACCAAGGGGGAACGCTTGCGAAAATGGTTTCCCCCGGACCAATTCTATACACCTTTGAAAAGTCGTTGTACGAATAACTATAGGTTGGTCCAAAGTATATTGACGATGGGCCGTTTTCCACTACAATTATTTTTTTGAGAACCCGGAGCTTTTAGATATTTCTGATAAAAGAGTGGCAAACCTAATAAGAGGAAAAAATTTGAGAAACTTAATATATCGCAGTGACATTCTTACACATATATAATAAAGTAATTACAAATGGAATGCTTTCGCCATTTTTGATAAGTTCATTGCGAAGCCATATTAATTGTTGCTCGAAATCTTCACATCTTCCAGCACTCCTCTTGTGATTTGCGTTGAAAAATTGTCAATTTTGCATTTTCCTTACTTAACAAAGGTTTAGGTAACTTATCTAAGTCTCTTGCTATTCGCAGCATTAAACGCGAACACGTGACTAGTCCAGAGGAATATGGACGAGAAGACTTTTTCAACCATCAGCCGCCGCCCGCAAAACGAGCTAATTTTTACATACCGGTCGCTCCTAATTTCCAATATAAAGACAACGACTCGAATGGTGATCCTCATCCAGAACCTGACGAAGATGACGGTGAACAAAATTCAACGGCGAATTCCCCACCTGGAGATACAAATGAAAGACCCTTGAATGGCGTACCTGGTCATCTGCCGAGGTTTCAAGACATGAGCAACAGCGTACACCACGATAAATCTGATGATTCTGCCATAGAAAACTCACCATCGACGTCGGCCGCGTCGGGAGCTACAACTCAAGTCTCGCCCGTATCAACCAAGAAAATTCATTTATCTAAGCAAGTCCATCAAACTACCGACCCCTCTAGCGACCATTCTAACGATGTCGATAAATTAACAGCGTGTAGCTCAGCTCTCGATTTATTGTCTGGTTTGCAATTCCGAGTGACACGTAATGGTGAGAAAATGTTTTTCAACTTATTGCTGGATATGAAATTTACTATCTTTTATGTTTTTTTTTTTTCAGATATTAGTACAAATGGTGAACACCGTCTTACAGTAAATCTGGAATTAAATGGTGTCACGTACTCGGGAATACTTAACGCAAATATTTCAGGTGCTACCAAAACGACGAAAACCGAAAGCAACATTGTCGACAGCAGCAAGAATAACGACAATGACGGTAACAATGTTAACTGCATTGGTAATCATTCTGCCAGCACAAGTAATGCGTATGCGAGTACATTTGAGCAGCCGAAGGTCGTGGACTCAGCGATCGCTGAGATCGCAAGTGATACTGAAACGCCACCAAAAAGACCAGCAGCTATCGTCACGTCAAATGGATCAACAAAGACCTCGCTCAACAACACTTTAATCTCATCATAGAAATAATATAATTTCAACACCTGACGATCCAAGCAGACTTTTCTTTATAGGAAATAAATAGAGCGTAATTTGCAAAAAAAAAAGACGAAGAGAAAGCAAGGCATACGCCCAACAAGAAGATAACAGAAGTTAATAAAAATTTAATATGGGTTAAAATAAGCATACATTTGTGTACCCGTAAAGGGAATAGACGAGAGTTTCAATTATAAGCTTTTTTTCTTTATAACCGTACGCCATTGCATAGACGTAGGCACTACCACCTGAAAAGAAAAAGAAAGAAAAAAATTTTGAAATCATTCGCGACATGGGCGACAAGAACGTAAAGTATTGCTAAGCAGATTAGTTGGTGTTCAAGGAGCAGCGCACACTTACGACATAACATGGCCTACGGAGAAAGCCTATTTCGTTACTCTTCGGATTTCATTATCGGCGCGTAAAGGTGGGAGTAAGGATGGAGTTCATAACGCTTGTATGTGATGTTTTTGGGGGAAAGTTATGAATCTCGGTAACTTGCAACACATATTGTTATATAAGATTTTAATATTAAATAATTGTAGGAATATAGACCAAAGTATATTTTCCAGAAAAGAAAAAAAAGACTAAAAAACTTTACTACTAGTGAATGAACAGCGTAAAGTTTTCTTGATTATCATTTCAAACTTTATTACATTTTTTTATCGAGTAGAACAGTAAACAGTTATTCAATGGCGTTTGTCTTGGAAGCTCGGGGGGGTCGTATCACTTGATAATAAATATACATATGCGTTTGTGTAGCGTTCTTATATATGGATAAGTGAATAGTGAGTGAGAGGATATCCTTATAAATTTCTCAAACCGATTTTCCTATTGAATTCAAAAAATGAAATCTAAGAAGAAATTTTTTTAATAGTCAGTAATGTAAGTAAACAAATAATAATTGAATGAATAAAGTTTTTTTTAGTTATCTGTCTATCATTTGCTAAATTGACTTACGTGATCTGTTTTTAGAAAGCATTTTTGTTAAACAAAATTTTGAAAAAGCCATCCCATTACATGGATTTATCCGAAATAGATGTACAGTTCGTTCAGGTATTTAAATATACTTTCAATGAACTTCACTCTCTTAAGTAAGACACATACGGTTGATGATGACGAAAATTAAAGAGAAAATAAAAATAAAAAATATTTTAAAAAAACTACAACAGAAAAACAGAAAAGACACTAATATTAAAAATATATCGCATTATAGTGGGAATGTTAATTACTCGATATTAAGTAATGATTTAGTCATATGTACATCATCATCATCATCATCGTCATCATCATCGTCATCATCGGCATCATCATTATTATCACGATCATTATTATAAACAATAAATATATAATAATATATATGGTAAGTAATTTACACATTTAATATATCACAACAAATATATAAACATATATATATATATACACACAATTACTAAAAATATGTAAAACAATTATAAATTAGATATAGATTCTTGCTCCTTACTCCATATAATCCATATGCAAATATATATTAATCTGTAGTTTTAATCCGTTTTTTTTTTTTTTTTGGTCTTTTCCGCGCCAAGAATTTAGTTTGAATTTAACTTCGCTTACGGATAACGGATAATTAATTTTTTCTATTTTAAGTATATATATATATATATATATATATATATATATATATATATATATATATATATATATATGTGTGTGTGTGTGTTGCGTATGTGTGTATTCAAATGTGTACAAGTATGTAGTTACACTTACTTAGTACTCATGAGCTCTGTTTATGCGTTTTTCTATAGTTTATTAGTTTAATTACTTTTAGTAAAATAAGAAAAAAAAAAAAAACAGAAAACATTTCAAAGATAATTTAAATGTTAAAAAAAATTCAATCAATAAGACGAATAAAGTATATTTAATATTAGTGTAAAAAGAGACATTAAAAAAAAAAATGGTCTTTTTCATTTATTTATGCGCTCCGATCGTGTAATTTTTATAGCCTATCACTATACTGGATATGTAGACTACTCTTGCTTAATAGTTACTCGTGGATTTATTGCACTCTTCCTCATCTCAGGCTGGCGAAGAGAGGGCAATGTTGCGTGTTTCTTCTTCTTTTTTTCAACGGGTGCCAAGGGCTGAACACGTGGCACCAAGATTCTAATAAGCCGTAAAACAAACCTGCCTTTTTTTTGTAATATCAACCAATTCAGAAAATGCTTTTGGGTTCCAAGTTCGTCTGCCTTGTTTTCTTATGCTCAATCTGCAAGCCGTCATTTTGATGAAATTTCGAACACTGGACCACTTTTTCGATCACTTCTCTTAAAATGTTTTATTTTAAAAAGTCGATATGCGGACAAATGTAGATTTGTGTAGAGTCTTACATGGTGCGTCATGCCCCATTATAATGTTTTTACTCATTTTCAAGCAACTTACTGCAGTTTTATTGTGAACTTCACGGGATTGTTTCACACTAATATCTTAAGTAAGCCTACAATATATTTATATCAAGTCCTAATTCAATATCTCAGACATTTTCTCAGTTAGAAATTTTTCTCTATAATGAATATTTTGCCCGTTTTATGCACTAACTGATTTTATACCTTTTTGGATACTATAGCGTATACGAATCACGCCTATTTTCGAATTTGATCTGACTTTTCAGCGGAAAATAGGTTTGAGATGCTGGAAAACAATTAGCACGTTGCTCGCTTTTGCTCAGGCGAATTAAGTTAGTGGTTATTGTTGTATATATCGTCCCTTAGGTTTTCGTTTGATTGTAGTAACTTATAATACATTGCACACAGGCTATTAGAGATTGCGGATCGTTAAACATCCACTGTTCACAACACTTTATGATTTTTATCGCAGTTTAAAGGAAACAAGCGAAGACATTGTACCGGCTTACGACCCACCATTAAATGCACTACACAATCCTACAATTCATATAATGAGTTTTTATTAGAAGGTGTTATATGGGAAGTGGTCCAATCTGAAGCATTTTCAGTAACGGTCGACCTAAATGTCGGCTAAAAAATCTCTTCAGACTTCTGGTGCCACGATGGTTGAATGATCGAAGACTTTCTTTTGGAAAACAGTGACTTCAGCATTCAATACTTTTACGGCGCCTCTGACACGTATCGCCTATTGCGTTACAACGGAGAGGTATCTCAAAATGAAGCATAAAAACGTGTGAGTAAAAGTTAAAACAACTGAGGATTTATATAGTCGTAAATTAACATAAATTTTCAATTTTTATTTCGACTAATCAAAAATTTTTAAAGTAAGTCTTCAGTTTGATTTTTACAATAACATTTCTTATCAATTTTCATTTAAATTATTTAACTATAAATTTTTAAATTTGATAATTAAAACACTATATTCTCCTTTGTATGTGCCGTTTTTTGTAGCGTGAACTGAGAATTTTATAATGCAAGTGTAACTGACGACGCCAGGTGATGATGCGTTAGCGACCCCAGTTATATAACAATAATGTTTTTTGCTTTGCCTCTTCGACATTTTGTATTTGTTCTTGGCGGTTCTTTCTTGCCCTTTCATAAAGATTTAACCATAAGATTTTTTAATCGTATAAATATTTTACCAAAATAAATTTGTTTTTCATAATGTACAGGAGCATTTGGACTTCATATTCGTTTTCGTCTAAATTTAACGCCAATTTCGTTAATTTAACATAAAATAAAATATATATTTGTAAGTTTGCACGCATGCATGTTAACGTTGCCGCAATCAAGATTATCAGATCATCACTTAAGGACTTGGCTCGCTTCAAATTATACGTTAGAAATTAGACTCAATTCAGTTGAAATTTAATTTATCGTTAAAGCTTACAAAAGCATTTGGCAACCACAAGGACTTTAATTAAAATTACAATTTAAACAACGAATTGTCTAACGTACATCTTATAAATTAAGTTATTAGATGGGGTTTTTATTCATATTGGCTTTATTCGGTTTGTGAGCGCATCCGCTTAACAGTCACAATTAATGATTGCGATGATTCATCTGAAATATGCTTGCGCGGTCGTTTTTGTAATGGCACGCGATTTACGAAACGTTCAGGTATGCCTATCTGCAGCAATTTCTCTCTATTGTAGTAATGTAAATTGTTATTGTAATATGTAATTGCATCCCAGCAAATTTCACTCAATTTCGGTATAGTCATCCACATCTTAAAGAGACAATTTCGACGGACTTCTTTTTCACTGTACTCGATGCCACCGAAGATATACATGCAGCCGTTCCCAGCATGAGCCGCTGAATGAAAATAAAGAGGTCGCGGCAAAAAGGCCGTAACTATTTTGCACCATTCCTTAGTTCGCAAATTCAATTTCCATATATCATTGAAGTATGTCGAAAAATCACCCTGAAAGTATGAAAAATATTTGCTGATCGATTGCTTTTTGTTTTTTTTTTTTTTTGGTTCTTCTCTGACCTGTAAACCACCAGTTATAAAGGCTTCTATATCACCATTTGGTAAGGTATGTTGCACGCAGGAAAGACATTTACGTGGTTTTGGAAATCCATTTTCATAAGTCCTTAGCATTCGATCAGGTATAGTATCAAAATATTCCCAACGATTTGTTGTCAAATTAAAAGCAGGGATGCGTTGAAGATCATAAACGGTGTGAGAAGTGCCCCCGCCAAGCACATATATATAAGAGCCGTCATACACTACTTCGTGCCTGTAGCGACCCTCAGGATCGTCCCGCATATCCGGTCTGCATATATAGACATTTTCCCAAACCTTTGTGTGCAAATTTAATCGGTATACATCACAAGTGTAATCAAATCCTGTGGTTCCTCCAATTGTGTAGAGATAGTCATTATGTATAACAATGCCCGGACCATATTGAGCAGTCGGCAAATCTCCCGTTACTCCTAGTCTCATCACCTGCGCATTGTCACCAATAGTGTACACATAGCAATCATTTGAGCAAGTCTCACCGAATGGGTAACCAGTGCCTCCATGTGACTGTAAAAGGAAAGAAAATAGCTTTTATATTGAACCTTGTAAATACATACACGNTAAATAAATTTGAGCGTTGCCAAATAGAAACATTGAAGAGTAAAAATTAGCCCACATGTAGGAACGGGACGATAGACGAATGGATCAGAGACAACGAAATGACTAGATTGCCCAACATTTTAAGCAAAATTCAAATTAGAAGATTATTAGAGACTTTTATGGTGCTGTTATCAATAACAACAGTAGTAGCGCTGTTAATTAGCATCTAACTGGCAGTTTGCTCTTTCGTTCTCATTATTTCTATGGGCAAAGATTCTGTTACTCTGTTCTGTTCTGTTAATAGTTTCTTGTCGAATTCTCTCAAAGGGTTCAAAGCACAAGCATCTATAATTGTGTACTTTCAAGTGAATGTGCCTTATAGTGAATATATAAGTGTATATGTACGAAGAAATCAAGAAGTAAGCAAGTATAATTTGTTTTTTTTTTCATGGTTTATTTCACATTAACGAATTCTGAATTTTTTGACCGTCAAGCGCTTCAATAAATTTCACTGAAAATTTTCATACCAAGATATCGGGACATTTTTTATTATTATAGAAATAATTTATGTTCATCTAATTTACTTATTATATATACGTATATTAATTGCTTTTGCTTAAAAATATATTTGACATATTTCTGCAACTTTTTATATCATATATGAGCTATCGCACATGGCGCGTTATCTATTTATTTCATATGACTGTGGCTCCCTAGAACACATGCTAGAATGTTTTAAAATAAGTCAGACTTATAACAAAATGTTTTGTTTTTAATGTAGACGTTGGACGAGTATATCACATCGTTTAAAACGATAACTTTCAATCTACATATTGGGAAAGCGTTGTAGTACAAAGTAGATTATATCGGCTACCAGTCGGTGTACCCTACCTCACACGTGTCTATATATATATACGTATGTTTGCATCAGCTTTGTTCCAGTCGGTGTACCCCACCTCACACGTCTGTATATATATATACGTATGTTTGCATCAGCTTTTTTCGGATGTATACAATACCTAGAAGGCCTGGGAATAGCCTCTCCTTTTTATATATCGATCTAAACCTTACTATCCGTCTGTCTATCTTGGTTCGGGACGTAATTTTTGGGATGGTACACTGCCGTGTTTTGGCCCCAAGGTAAGCGCTATTGAAAATGGTTCTAATCTGGCCATTTTTTAACTACATTCCATATGACGCCTTATTTTAAATATAATGCTATATACATAACTATAGGGTATTTAATGGTAGGTCATTATAAAGTTTTTACTCGGCGTTGTAATAATTATATCCTACACCCCTTGTGGTAGCGCGGACGTATGTAAAACGCAGAAGGGCTTAAGTGAATTGATCTAATTGATCCCTGTCCGTCTGTCCGTCAAGGACGCTATTGAAAATGGTTCGGATCGGTCCACTTTTTCGACGACTCCTATGTAATGCCATATTCTGAAAACTCGTTATATGGAAAAAATATGCAATTTTCAAAATTTCTTGGGAAAAGTGTAAGCACTAAGTAGTAATATTTGGGCATTCTAAATTGGTATGAAAACTTTGGATCGGCTGTGGCAATTTTTTAACTCTTCCATATAACAAAAACTGAAGTTCATACGAGAAATTTCCAATGCTTCATAATGAAAATTATATCATAGTAGAAATTTAACATAAAAAATTAATTTTACCAAATTTGGACCATCTCGGCCTATTTTTTGGATCCTTCCTTAATAAGAATTTTCTGAAATTGATTCTTTATAGATCAGAAAAGTTCAGTTTGTAATATGTGGTGAAAACTGACCTTTAATAGAAATTTCATATAAAAATAAAAATTGTGTTAGACAATGCGGTGTGGGTGTATTTAAAGACGGGCGCTGCCCGACTATAATGTTCTTACTTGCTTTGCGATGAAAAGTTGTGCATGATAGTAACTAAATAAAAAAAATTAAATGGACCTAATTGGAACCACATGGGTCTATTTGTTGGCCACACTTCATATAAGTTGTCTCATGAGTAGCCCTTCGGAACAATATTAATATTTTGCGATGGAAATTAATTCATGGTATTATTTTTGGACCCCAATATATATAAGCGCTGTCATGAAACGCGAACTCTTTCTAAAATCGAACCTTCGAATACGTGGGCTTATATGACAATTATAGCTTTGCGTGAAAATCATGTGTACTTTTGGAGTATTATTACCAAAATGAGCGAATAATTACACTAGGCGGAGCGGTGTAGGGTATGCAATAGCCGGTGTTGCCCGACTGTAATGTTCTTACTTGTTCTTATTTGTTTTTTCATTAGCTCATTACTGCCTGAATGTCCATGAAAAGACTTTCTGCTCTTTTTGGTAAATAAACTTGACGTTGTTGTTGTTTCTACTTTAAAATAAAAGAAACATTTGATACCCACCAGAATTCAAGAGGAATTTAAATTAAACTTTTAACTCTCTTCCTTCTATCTTTCGTCTTTAAATCATTTCACATATGAAGATATAAAGATACAAAAGAAATGTATCAGAGAAACGATACACACGCATACGTATATGGGACGTGTGAGTGAGTGCAAATTGGTCAACATTTATAACAAATTCTTACAGCGAAGACCCATTTGCTATTTATGACTTATAACTAATAAACTTGTGTAACCCCTAAGGGAATGTTGACCGTATTCATGTTTTTTAGATACAAAGTAGCAAATTGTAATGTTATGGTATGTGTGCCTCAATGAAAAGGTCTTTAACAAGATAATAATTTGAACATCAATCCCAAATGTAACATAATTCATTCTTATGGAAAATCTGTGTTTTATAAGTAAATTTTCTTTCCTTTTGACAAAAGCCCTCAACCAAAAAAAAAAAACATGTTACTTATAATTTGAAGATGGCGTGCTTGAGCTGCGATAACATCTTTTAAATGGGGGCGATATATTGCCTATAAAAGGTATTTATATATATATATTTTATATATATATATATATGTTTTATATATATAAAGTTTCGGAGCTAATTTTCCATTCAAAATAAGATTCTTATGCGCTTTGAAACATTTTTTGTATTCATCACCGACGTACAAGGGGTACATTCATTTCGAACGCCCAGGAGTTACGCTTCAGCGACTACACAAAGTATATATGTTCTTGATCAGCATTAAGTTCTGAGTCGATTTATGCATATCCGTCTACGTTATATCTGTTGTCAACGTGCTCCAGGCGGAAAAAACGAAGCTATTAATTTCAAATTTGGCAGGAATATTGGAAGTTCTTGCACGCAGGATAACATTGAAAATGGGCTAAGTCGGTCGAAGGACGCGCCCACAGTATTACGTAAAGTGGGGACGTCTTTGGTTTTCAAAAGGAATAAAATATTGATTTTATGCTCAGTACCCATAAGCTACAGCAGACAAATCTACAAAAAGTTGAACTTATATTCTTTGGGCGAAGGGAAAAAAGGGAAAAATTTACCACGCCTACTCAATATCATAACGTATCCAAACTTAATTGTACGTGCAATTCCTTTATAAGTCGCAGAAACAAGTTTTAAAAAACCCCATTAAAGTATATAAACACTTGGCCAGTTTCAAATTTTGAATGCAACTCAGTATGTCCGTATGTTCCTTTGTCCGTCTGGCCAAGTGCGTAGTATTTGTGGTAAATCCCTTTCACATTCGCAAAAATGAAGATATCGTCTACAAATTTGAAAAAAAAAGAACTGGAAATGACCTAAGCCCCACACAGCCCCTACAGCGCCCACATGTCTATGCAACGAACTCCTAAAGTACAACACATACACCCTATAAATTTACTCTTTTATTTTGAAAATAGAAAAAATCAATCGTGCCCGTGTGATAGTATACAGCAGTGGTTTGCAACCTGTGGGGAGCGCCCCCTAGGGAGGCGCGATACTATTGCAAGGGGGCCATGTAGCTGTTTCCAAAACATCAACCGCAATTTCTTCAATGATACCACGGTTTGAGAAAATTTGTGCTGCAAAACAAGCTGAACCGTCGCATTAAATTTTTACGTTGTAGTAGTATTAATTATATATTATATATATTTTGTAGCCCATTAAATAAATTATAATATTAGTTGAGTATTTATGAAATTTGATTTTTAGATAAATTAACGGGACGCAACAATTTGTTTTTTTAAAGGGGGGCGCATTCATTTTTTTTTTAAAAAGGGGGGCGCGGGTACAAAAAGGTTGGAAACCACTGGTATACAGTGTGAAAATTTATTTCTTTTGCCTTTTGTTAGTCTTTTTAAAGACATTGATAAAGGGTATAAAAGACGCGGTCACGACTGTATATAATTTTCTTGGTTGTTTTTTATTTATTTCAGAAGCCATATGAGGGAAACCATTGAAAGGATTATCAAGAGGTAGGCGAATGTTTCACACGTTTGAATTGAAAGTGGAACCATGTGAGATTGCAGGCTAGTGGAAATCAAGTGAAACCATTATATTGGGCCACGGCATGCGTTGAAAATGATTTGGATCGAACTAGTTTTTCGACCATTTCCCATATAACGGCTTATTTTGAAAACCCATTAAGTGGATAACTGTAGGATAGGTTGCAATGTTTTCACTTCTTCTGCATTGGCTACACTGCGTGCCCTTTCGATCATAAATGTCTCGCGAGAATGTCTTCCGTATTGCGAATTTTTAATAGTTTTCAAAAGCAATTTTTTTTTTTTATCTTTAAATATATCGTTAACCACGTTGTCAATAGTTAATGTTACGTTTTCTACCATCCGAAAAAAATTTGCGGAAAAACCTTTTTTTATTAGGCTGTTACTGACAGCGCTTTTTGCTTATAACTCGAAGATATTGTAGTCGCCGTGACGGTTCAAATTTAAATGTGTGTTGTTTGTTTGTGTATTTTAAAATAAGTTTAATCAAAAATGTCTTCATACATATCGACATTTGTCTCGGTTTATGAAATCTTAAAATGAGATGTTTTTCGCAATAGCTTTTGTCAATTTTTCTCTTCTAAATTAATTGTCTATTGGTCATTATTTACTAAAGCGGAATAAAAACTCATGTGTGTGCATCGCATGTGTGTGCATGCGTCCTGTGGCGCATAGTCGCGCCATACCATTTTCTAGTTCACTCGGTTGTGCGTATGGAAGGATGGACGGAGGAATGGGTAGTAATTGTCTTAAAATTAAAGAAATTTATATATATATATATACGTATAATAAAAAAAAAAAATTCCATGTTGTTGCATGCAATAAAATTAAGATAAAATATTTGCGAGAATAATGTCTAAAGCACTTATGTGGATAGTGTTCGACAGAAAGAGAGAAAAATTTAATTGAATTAAATTTACACTTTTATCAAATAAATAAATACCAGTTTGTTACCCATTTAGTTACTCTGCTCAACACAAGCATGCAATCTAATACGTATATGCATTTGTGTGTATGCAGCATAGAATATTAGTTTCTATACCAACATTTTTATGCGTATGTAAAAAATCTATGTAGGTCTGTCTGTATAGTTGCAGTGTTAAGTTCTGTTTTTAAAATCGTTTGAAAATAACATTGAATTAAATTTTAGCATAAATAAAAATTTTTTCTCTCCGATTTATGTTCTCCTTTTTTTTTTTGTTTCCCCTTTTTTAAATATTGTTTATATGATCCCATATCGTTTGTGTGTATCGTTGTGTATATCGTATTTTATGTTAGATTTTCATATCTTTGAATACAACCACAATCGTGAGGTATTGTCAGCACATGTATCTACGTGTATAAGCACGTAATCGTGGTGATTGCAAACATATTTGTAGTTTTGTGGGTTCTTGTTTTCCATCTGGTATACACTATAAGTTACCGCTTTTCAATACGTTCAGCGTGCAAATGTAGAATAATATAAACCTTGATGCAGAATATGTAACATTGAGAATGAGCTTGGTCGGTCCTGTTTTCCTATGGATTATCGATGAATCGTTGGGTACAATTTGATCTGATTTTTTATTTATTTTATTTACATATGAAAATTAGCTTAAATAAATTAACGGATGAAGTACTAAGTATTACTAATAACTATTAAAAAGTATTTGCAGACAAACAAGCAAGAACACGGAAAGCAAAAGTTGAAAAGTTTGGATCAAATTCTCTCCCAAGTTTGTAGACTATATCTTAATTTGTGTAACGGGGGAGTGTTTACCACAAATATTGCACAGTCACGCAGGCGGACAGATGGACAGACAGACGGACATGCACTGGTGTATTCCGAATTTGAATTGTAGAGTTTTTCAAGCTTGCTTTTGTGCGTTGTAAAGGTTTCGAAAAAAAATCGAAATTGTGACACGCTATAGAATTAAATAGGCATTTTTCTTCCGATTTCTTCCATTTTTGTAGAGGAACTACAGCATCACCCATAGAATGTAAGTTGAAATTTTTGCAGATTTATCTTCTCTCTTTACGTAGTACTGCAGGCGTGTCCTGAGACCAATTTGGCCCATTTTCCCCATTTGGCCCCAATGCTAACCTGCGAGCAAGACCTTCCAATGTTTCTGCCAAATTTAAAGTCGACAACTTAATTTTTGTGGCATTACACACACGCATCGACAACCAGACGGACAGCTGGATATTCTTAAATCGATTCAGAATTTAATGCTGATCAAGAATATAAATACCTGGTGGGGGCTCTGAAGCGTCCTTCAGGGCGTTCCAAATGCTTTGACAAAATGGATATACCCATGCAGCACAGAGGCACACCCACAGCCCGTGTAAATCCGAGTTGGGGATGAATCCCCAAACCATTGCAAACATTCAAAAACTTGGCAACCAATAATGGTGCAATAAATGTAATTAAATTTTCGAATTCTACGCAGATATCAAGATTTGAAGCTGATCAAGATATGACATAGCAAAGCATACGAAAGTTGATTTGATAAAATTTAAAGATTTCCTTAGTTCAGATTAAATTGTAGATTTCTTCAAAGGGCTCTAAAAGAATTGAAACGCTCGTCATTACACTTACATTGACCAAGCTTTATATAAATAAAGTTCCTAGAGAAAAGCTTCGGGACATTGAAGCTGATCTCACTGAGTAATGTTGGCGAATCGATAGCACCATTTATTAACACAATTATGAGGGCAATACCAAGGATAAACGTACGTCTCCCAAATGATGATAAGGCTAACAAAAGCAATCTATTTTCATAAGGAGGCAAAGATAGAAGCGAGCCCCAGCAAAAATTCCTGAGGGCAAAGAGTACGAAATGCTTTTGAACGGATTTTATTCAATTTACTTAGCGCCTACAGGAACAGATGCATACTCCAGTAATGGTCTCACTAAACTCCTGTATAATCTTTGACTTTTTTATTTAATTTATATTTAATGCAATTTGTTCTACACACCAGCGAAGAAGGGGCGTACATTTTATATCATTCCTATCATTATCGTTGCAACGCGAAGAAAGATTCTTGCGAGAACTTTTAATATATATAGATCATCAGCTCAGCATCAAATTCCGAATGGATCTATCCGTGTCTCGTTTCGCTGTCTGTCTGTCCGCCTGTGTGATAAACATTCTCGTAGGCGGAGAAGTAAAGGTATTGGCTTCAAATTTACCAAAAAAAACATTGGAAGTTCTTGCACGCAAGTTGATACTGAAAATAGATTAAATCGGTCAAGGTCATTGCGCCTACAATGCAACGTAAACTACGAAAATCTCCGCTTTCTGAAGTTCTTGTCCATTGCTTATAAACTGCTGATAGACAGACGATAAAAGTTTCCATGCGTATTCTACAAAGACGGAAATAATCAGCCACGCCTGTCCAATACTACAGTGTACGAAAGTTTCGTTCCTTGGTTTTCTTTAGCCTTTACTATGATGAAGTTGATAGTCATAAAAGATTCTCCAAACCCGTATATAATTTTCTTAGTTATTTCTTTTTTTGCAGACAAGTCACTTTGCGTATGCCACCTATAGGTGCAAATACTGTGATGTTCAGGAAAATCATTTTTTCTTTTAATATGATTCGTTGCTTTTTTATGTGTGATGCATAATATCTCCGGTGATCAAATTAATGCCTTTTTTTTTTAAATTTCATACTGTCTACCTTTTTTTTTTTTTCATAGATTCCTGTTAAAAATTGACACTCATTCAGTATTGTACGCCAAATCATTGCGAAAATGTACACAAATGTTGCGCAATGAATGTTGCATTCGGGCGAAATGTCGCGCATCAACAAGCAAATATGTGATTAATATAATCGACCTACAGAGCTTAGTATGTCAAAAATCTAAACGTACTGCTGAAAATATGGTTGCTGCGAACTAAAGTATGAATAAACCCCCACGTTGCATTTACCGCTAATGAAGAGCACTGCAGTAGGACTCTTGTGGCCTAAATTAGATGATTTTAAGTTGGATGATATGTGGTTTCAAAAAAATAGTACAACATCTCATACACATCGTGATACAATTAATTTATTGAGACAAAACATTAATGGTCGTGTAATATCCACTGGCCACCACGATAGGGCGGTATAACTTCATTGGACTTTTTTTTTAATTTGAGGTTATGTATGTAAGGCAACGGTTTATTCGAATAATTCTTACTATCGGTGAAATAAGAGCAGATTTATGTGGTCTCCATTTAACTACAATAAAAGAATATTCATATCGATACCATTAACTGTTTTGTTACACCCATCATCGCAGGATGAGGGGTACATTTCATTTCTCAAAACGTTTGCAACACGAAGCTTCAGAGACGCCATAAATTAGCATTAAATTCTTTAAGTATCTCCGCTTGTCCGTCTGCCCATTTATGTAGCAGCTGTGTTAAATTATCTCTCGTTTTCAAAAACGAAGATACTGAAGAATTAGAAAATGTCTTCAAAGGTCAAAGGTCACGCCTAGAAAGAAACAAAAACTCCTTTCCGCGTTTTTTGCTCGTTACTCACAGTTGGTAACTATAGCAGATACATATAAATTTCCATTTCTGTTCTACAAAAATTGGAAAAATCGACCACTCTCTCCCATTATTATAGGAGAGTATGAAAAGTAAGTTTTTTCTGTATTTATGATAACGTAAAACGATCACAGCCGAATATTACGTTTTTACTTGTTATACCCACCGCCGGGGGTATATTTATTTTGTTTTCTTCAAAAATGTATGTAGCACCCAAATGGAAGTTTCAGGGAATCTATAAAGCATATATATTCTTGATCAGCGTGAAATTCTGAGTTGATTTAGCCATGTCCGTCCGTCTGTGTGTCTGTGTAATGTGCGTTGTTGGCACTCTCCTGGTCGCAAAAATGAATATATCGACTTCAAATTTAGTAGAAACATTCTAAGCTTCTGCACGCAGGTCATTATTGAAAATGGACCAAATTGGTCAGAGCAGAACCGCGCTGTGGAGCGTAAGCTGAACCCAACTCCGTTTTTTTTACCGAAAATTATTGGATTTTTGCTTGTTACTCGGAAATTATTAAAGTTAGAACCCTGCCAATTTTTCACATTTACTCTACGGAACAGTCTATTCGTTAGATTCGCAAGTGGAACCAATCGATCATGACCACACAAAGTTACAAGTGATTAAATAAAGTTTTTTTTTTTTTAACTTTTTTGATATTTTTCGTTTATTTATCATAAGGCAAACAAGACAGAATGGTTAAAACTATTTTGTACACTCCTTAAATGTACAATCAAATATTATCTGCCTAAAAATGGGTTGATTTTAAAATGAATATAATAGACAAAGCGATTACTGTTTTCTTAATAATACCAGCAATATGGGTATCAAATGAAAGAGCTTGGGAAGGAAAAGGCGAAAAGCATAGCGGTGGGTATGCGAGATTCGGCCACCGCCGATTATAATTTTCTTACTAGTTTTTATTTCAAATTCAAATCAAAAAGCTCTTATTTGATGAACACATATGTACACATACTTATTTGTTTATATATATATAAATAAATATATGTGTGTATATATTTATGGAATGGGTTTAATATACTTAAGTAACATTCATTTATGTATTCATTTGATTGCAATAGAATAACGTAACGATTGCAGCTCGTCGTAGAAGAGTCAGTTTTAACATCAATGTGTGTCAGTTTGCTTCTAACTAAAATAAAAGCTTGAGTTGTCGTACATGCTTTAGATTTACAACTCAATATGTTCAGCCAACTGCAATTTGCGGTGTTGAGGATGAAATATTATTTTTGCATAAACGAGGATTGTATGGTTATTGGTTTGTTTGCTGCACCACAAATAGTTTTAATTGAAAAATCTTAGGCTCAACAAAATACATGCAAGCAATTCTGCACATATTTAAGCGGACACTTAAACGAAAATTACTGAAAATATTTATAGATCGTATAAGTTTATTAAATAATATTTAACTGATATGTTCAGAGAAGAGGGTTACGCCTTCTGTTATCTTTTGTTTTGTGTTAAGCTTGTTTTTTCTCATATTAATTTTAAAATATCTCTTAATTTTTGCGAGCCGCCATTTCTTAAACCAACAAAAATCGGTACACGCTTAGCGAAAATAATTTACACTAATTTCTGTCCCATATATGCAATGCAAATAATTCTGCGGAGAGGATTGTTACAAAAAAATCAACTGACGCTTGAAAGTGAACTGACGCAAGCCGTTCCATTATCGTTTAGCATTTAAGCACCAGCAGGTCTCGTTTTTCTTTTCAAATGTAGTGACGAGAAGACACCCCTTATATCATCTCTCGTAATGTTAAACTTAAGAATCAGACAAATTCAGACTTTTTGGGATCACGTATATGAACATGAAAGTCAAATTTTCCCGTAGATGGTCTTACCAGCAGGGGTGTTAAGAAGGCATACATATTTGGATTTATTTTTCTCTTTATAGCTTGATCATCTCACAACAATAAGCAGTCGTAATACCAATGTGTGTCGGAAAGCAACAAAAATGTCGAGTTTTGTGCCAAATAAAAAGCATTCGCTGACAACGTTTTTTCTTTCCCCGAACGACAGAAAGCAACGCCTTTTTTGAAGGATGTTCTAACTGGGGATGAAAAGGCCAAGCTTACCATCCACTATTTCCTTTGGAAGCCGAATCGATTTGGCAGCAGGGCGATATTCTGTATTTATTGGAGCCAGAAGGGCGTGGTCTGTTGTTAGCTGTTAAAGTCTACGGAAACGGTTAATTTCGAACACTACCAACGGCATGTGAACGATTTGAAGCAAACATGAGCGAAATATCAGAAAGGGGAACACAAAGCATTTTGCACCTCGATTACCGGCTTGAATAGTTAGTGTGAAATCGTTTATTCTCAAGTCAAGACATTCTCGAATTTAAAGTGCTACAGTTTAACCTCACATTTTGCCTTTTTAATTATTAAAAGCATGACCAGAAAGTCGGGGAATTCGCGTAACATATTGTGGGAATAAAAAATTTGTGCAAAATATAAAAGATGATTGCGTTCGCCAGGACTAAGGCACTTATCGACGTGTGTTTAAAGCTATCACATATCGCGACCAAAAGGATTATTAGTTATCGCCAATCATCGTAGTATGATGCCGTATAAATCTCTTGCGTCGGTTCAAACTGTTAATATGGAATATTATCGGGGTGTTATAAGTTGTTTCCTTGAAGCTGTCCATCACGGACCAATGGACACTTTTTCATTCCGTTTTTTTGAATTGATGGGACATGATGAGGATCAGAAAAGTGTGTGGAGTGGGGGAATCCCAACTAAAACCACACAGCTATTGTAACTAAAGTGTAGTCTGTTACACAGAGAATTGAATCCGAGCGAGCCGACTTGGTAGACTAGGTCTTAACGAATTGTCAATGGTGTAGCTACCCACTATTTTTGCTTTTTCGCTCGAAACCGCAGGAGCTATACATAATGAGGTGCAGAGAGACCTGAAACACTTCCCAGAGTGTGCTTCTGGCCATTGATTTTAAATAGATCTGGCATTTCAAGCGTGAAGAGATTATCTCCCCAGCTGGTATAACCGATTCATGACCCGTTATGTCGACGGACATCGTGCGGTTAAGCCACTGTTTAATAGCACGTTTAAGATTTTTGCTAACCCTCTTAAGATATATTTAGAATGTAAAAAAGTTTGTAAGCTTGCAAAATGTTGCCAGAGTGGAAATTATTAAGAAATTTGTTCTGCAAACATTCGATAGTCTTACTAGAAATAAATTGCGGTTAGTTACGCGTTTGTTACGGAATATTTTTGTTTGTTTGTTTTTTATTGTGAGCGTTCGTTGCGTCACTACATTAACGAACAACGATTTAAGGAGATCGCATCACTAAGCAAGGCGTTCACATTAATCCACGCGTCGCTTGTTACCTGATCGGCCTATTCGCCTGATTTAGCTTTTTGTACCTTCTGGGTACTCTTGAAATTCTCAACAAAATTTTATTTCGATTGAAGATATGCTAAGACCTCATCGATCGGCGATAGGACGCATATTGCAGTAAAAACCGATTTCATTGGCGTGGGCTGTAAGACAAATGGCAGTTGCTGAGCCGTTACAATGCAGGAGAAATGTCCCTTATTAAACAGTGTAGCGAAGGACAAGCTACTTGAATGAACGAGCCTGTCCTGTCTTTTGATCACAATGTTATAAAGTGCAAAGAAATACTGGAAGTCCGACGTCCGTTTGCTAATTTCTTAAGAGTGATTTTTTGTTGTAAGCCGAATGGAGATAAACTGACTATGTTACACCGAGAAATGACATCCTCTACAGAAGCGAACGGGAATTCGGGAACATTTACATCCTCTGAAGATCGAACCTCACCTGCTTTAAAGCAAATTTGCTGTGAATTACTAAATACAAGATGAATCTAATTTCCACCTAGAGATATGTACTTTCCCTAGTGGGTGTTATAGTGAACCATTTCGACTCATTTTCAATGCCAAATTTCATATAAACATTACTTCTAGTGCGTATTTTAAATTATTTTAAAGAGGGAAACGAGAAGCATCACGTGATAAAGAAAGTTATGAGCTTGCAGTTCATGAATATGAAAATAATTTATTCCACCTTCAAAAAACATATGTTTTTCTTCTTATAACTCTTTTTCATTTTCATGCTATATCTGCCTAATAAACTTCTCTGGATACGAATGACTGAGATTGACTGATAACGCCAATTAATAAAAGCCTGTCACATAACATAGTACTGCCTGTTTTTTTGATTAACTCCCGTAAATATGCAAAAAAATATTTGCCATACAAAGGCTAAAAGAAGCAGACTTGTATGTGTGTGTATGTAACTTAAATGACATATCAAAACATTTCCATAACAGATTTTGAAACTAGTTTTTGCGGTTGTTTTTATAGGTGTTGTGCTCGTACATATCTACATTTCTTCCTTCTTTCCCCCCTTATTCTATTCATGATATTGGTGTCGTTAGACAGTGTGTTGAGTGTTTTTGTTATTTCAATTTTAAGACACAAAAATTTTACTGTTTTATTGCGAGATACGTACAAAGGAGAACACATGTAAAGTTGCGAAGCATTGCTTTTATGGTTTATATCTACTAGGAGGGCGGGAAGAGTGAGAGAGTGATGTGTGAGTGAGTATGTGGTGTCAGTACATAGAATTGTCCACATGGCATCTAGTCTTCATAATCATAGTTGTGTACGACATGTTGATATTTTTATTAAGGAAATTTTGTGGTTTTTCTATTTCCATGAAATGTTGGGCATTCAAGAGTCGCTGCGCCACAAATTTTACTTTTCTTCTTGTTTTTTTTTTTTTTCCTTCAACTGAATTGCTGATATGAGGAATTTTTCGATTATCTTGTCTATTTTAGGAAAAAATTAAACAAAAAAAAATAAAATTCCATTCTAATGCCTTTAAAATGAATGCTCTTTTTAGCGGTAAATGTATGTAAGCACGTGCTGTGAATATTAAATTGTTTAAATTTAAAAGTAATAAATGATAAAGTAAATAAGAAGGAAGAACCAAAAATTTCATACGAACTCTAATTAAGTTTAATATTTGCATTAGTTAAGTTAAGTTAAAACACTAAAGTGGGACACGATCCGCCATTACACCTGCACTTGTTCACATAACGAGTTTTCAAAATAAGGCTTGATATGGGAAGTGGTCGAAAAAGCCCTTTTCAATAGCATTCGTCCTTGAGCCAAAGCATTTCAGTGTATCAAAATTAATCGAAACATCTCAAAAATTGCGGTCTTCAGCGGTCTGAGCATAAGCAAACAAGACGGACAGACAAGCTCAGATCAATTCAGCAACTGATAAAAGGTAGATCTCAAGTACTTCCTGATGTTGCGTGCACACGCACAGGTTTATTATACCCCGCTGCTACGAGTCATGTAGGGTATAGCAAAAACAAATAATAGTTAGTTGTTATATATGATTTATGTCGTTTATGAATTGGTTATGTCGTCTAGTAAAGCAGTGAAAACATTGCCTCAGACGGCATCTAATTGCCGAGAAAATGAATGAAATACCACCAAGAAGTGAGTGAAGCGCAAATTATCCCGAACAATGTCGAGCGTTCAACTATATTTTTACGAGTATCAGGTATGTAAATAAAAAATCGGAATTTGCATAGAACGGTGCAATTAGTCGCCTGCTCGTTACAATCATCTGGTCCTAATGCCACATGTAGAGCACTTACCATGGAGTATAATGGTTTGAAGACTTATGCCAGTGGGAGAAAACCCCAGGTTTTCATGCTAACATGATCTTAGTCGATAAAATGTACTCGATATGATTTCTGTCCATATGTCTCTAATGGCCGATCCATGTAAAGTGTGAAAAAGTACTAGCAGAGGAAGGAAGTAACTCTAGCCTCTGTGTGGCCAGTCGTTAAATTGAGAAAGTATCATATAATTAAAGCTTTCGAGACCAAGCCGCATAATGGTAAACTTAATTCAGAGTTTGTACGTTGGGCACTGTATACCCAGAAATTAGAAAGGAAGACTACAACTTTCCGTATAAAAAGATGTTGCATATCACACTGGCAATGCTAAGCTCTAGATAAACAGTTTTAATGGCTTAATAGAGTTTTTTATGCATTCACTATACACACGGACAGGAAATCGTACACATATGGACCTGAAATGTTAGATAAGCTTTCCAGACTACAAATCATCGTTAAAGCAAAAACATTATCATAGACTTTCGAAAACCTTCAGATTTTCAATCAGTATAAGATTCAAAGTTAACTGACTTTTGTACATTTTTGCGGTTCATTCGTATCGCTTAGGATCGTAAGCAATTGAATTTTAGCCCTTTCGTTCTTGGTAGACACCCTCTGGCAAACGTACAGAAAAGAGAAAACAAAAAATTAAAAAACAAAGGAATCTACGCTAGACAACAATAAGAAATTTGTACAAACACCTGTCAGGGTGGTTTTGTATTGGCGGTCCCTCTTACAGAGATAAAGCCTGTATGGAATTTGCCAATAAAATCGAGGAAGCGAATTTTTCATTTACGCTGTTTCCACGCTGCATGATTTTCAGACTATCCCCAACTCGGCACATTTTAGGACAGAGATTGTGATGTTCTTTTCTCAACGATATCATCGCCGAAGGTTAAAGCACGTATTTATTTTACACGACGTTCACAAGACTGAGAGAAAAGCTGCAGGGAACTTATAACGCGTACTATACCCATGACCCAAGAAGTAAGAATTACATATTCGGTTGCGATCGAATCTCTTACGCCCTCCCTCCTATCCCTATCAGCGCCCTAAAAAAGACTAAAAAAAAACGAAAAGAACTAAATTTTCATATTCTATAATATTGAATGGGCGTGGCTAATTTTTTCTATTTGCACAATAAAAGTGGAAATTTGTATGGCGCAAAAGTTGCACTTTATGAGTAATACGCGAAAAACCCGTGGCCCTGGTAGGCATGGTCCTTCACGTATCTTGACCATTTTCAAATTCTTTTACAAACTTTTAGACGATGTCTTTACTTTTAGGAGCGTGTTGAATGTTTGTATATTCTTAATTAGTAACAACTTCAGCGTAAGCATAAGCGTCTGTCCCTCTGCGAAATCTCTGCGATAAACCCAAACTCTCGTTGTGAAAACGAACGCGATATCGGTTTTCCAATTTCCCAAAAAGACTAGAAATTCTTGGTGGAAGTGTTGTACTTAAAACGGACCGAATCGATCAAAGTAACCGCCCGCAATATCAAGTAAAGGAAGAATACTTCGGTTTTACAAACTAAAGAAAAATGTGTTTTTTTTTTTGCTCAATACTCATCAAATAAAAAATAAATAAATAAAAAAATAATTAAATAAAAGTAAAACGAAATAAGTTCACCCGAGCGAGTGCGAGGATGTTATCCTGCATTACCTGTACAAAAGATGAAAGAAATTATTCCCATCCCTTGCAACAGGATATCCAAATTTCATGTTCTGTGCTCTGTTTGACTTTTTTTGATTTTTGAGATAAAAGCGGCGGGGTATAGAAGATTCGAATTCATAGCCGAATACAATTCACTTAATTGTGTTTTTTTTTTATCTATTCATTTACTTATTCATTTGACAATTTCAATTTGTTTACTTATTTATTTATTCATTAATGTATTTGTGTATTCAACTATTTATCATAGAATAATGTATTTATTTACTTGTTTTTTGTTGTATTGTCTATTACATTATATTAGAGTTTTTGGTGATTTTTATTTATATTGCATTACATTATTTTATTGTATTTACATTCTCTGCATCACGAGATGCTTAAATGATAACAATAATAATATTACTGATGTCATCCAAATTTTGTTTCTGTGCGTGTGAGGTTTTATACTCATCGACGAAGGGGGTGGATACACTCATTTCGTCATTTGCAATATCCAGAAGGAAGCTTCAGAGTCGCCATAAAGTCGATATGTTCCTGAGTAGTAGTAAATTTGTGTCCGTCTATCTATCCGTCTATCCGTCTGTGTATCTGTGTGTCTGCCTGTCTGCCCATCTATGTAAGGTCTTTATGGAACATATCCTCACCCCCAAAGTTCACGATATCGGTTTCAAAAATTTTAAAAAGCGAAAAATCGGAGGATGGAGCCCGCCTAACATAAACTGCAAACACTTGTGCTTTTGTAGTTTTTCATTCACTATTCATTAATTACAACGCGATAAACATTTTTATGAATACTTTAAGAAAATTGAAAAAACCCAAACTTTACCTTTTATACCCTAGAACACTTATTGTACAAGGGTACATTAAATTCGTGCAACTGCATACAACATCCGGAAAGAGTTGAGTTGGATCCATCTTTCATTATTCTGATTGATTCTGAATTACTTTCTGAATCGATTTAAGTTTGTCTTTCCTTCCGTCTTGCTTTCTAGTCTTCAGCTTACAACTCGCAAGTTTTGAGATACTTTGATGACATTTGGTACATAGAAATGTCTCGTGCGAAGAACAACTTTTTCCACCACTTTCCATACAACACAATACTTTACAATACTTTGAAAAGCCGCTTTATGAATAACTGTATTAAGCGTAGTTATGTATGGTATTTGATGGTGGATCGCTTTCCATTATAGTGTTTTTATTTGTTTTTATTTTTGAATGAAAAAGACTCACCGTCACCGCCCAACATAATTTTCCTATTTTTTTTATTCATATCTTTTTTATACCCATGGAGGACATACTCGTTTTTCATAATGTTCGCAACACTCACAAGAAAGCTTCAGAGGCCTTATAAAGTGTATGTCTGTCCGTCTAAATGCCTGTGTGTGTATGTGCGGTATGTGTTGTTGATTGGTCGCATAAATGAATATATCGACTCGCGGGTAGATTGATGTTGAAAACATTCCAAATTGCTCAGAGTACACGCCCGCATCAAATTTAATATGTGGGACACCACAACATGATGGACTATTTTTTTCGTCACAATACCATCGATGTGGGTATCAAATGCTTGAAGAGTAGGATGCGATAAGCTAAGTGTGTTTATTCTAAGTTAATTATGGTGGACAGCCTGGTGCACTGACTTTTCTTAACCTCCCCTTTTAGTGAACTAAAAGTCGAAAGACGACTTTTATCCTATTCAGTTTTTTATAGCCCAAAAAAAAAGCGTGGGGCTCTGAAGATTTTAGTGATGGTGGGTATGCGAGATTCGGCCTTAGCCGAATATAGTTTTCTTCCCCGTTTCAATATCAAAAAGGACGTGAGTTTGCGGTAAGAAGCAAGATATCCTATTAAGAGCGATAGGAATTCAAAAACAAGAACAGTGCAAGGATATCAGCGGTTAAATTATCACTGCACACGACCACAAACGCGTAGATTCGTAACAATCATTACAAGCGGGTTTCTTCTTCCCAATTTCTTTCTAAGGTCCTTAATGATAACATAATATATTAAGATATATATAATAACAGCGGATAAGGATAACTATATATATATATATATATAATAATATTAAAACAAAGAAATTCTAATTCCTGCCATTCCACCATTCTTTAGACCTCACGTATATGAGTTGTTTGACGAGTAAATTATTTTAAATTGTTATGTTTGCTAATGAATTCATTTATAAGGACGTGGAATAAAGTATTCTTTCGTTTATATCAAGGAGGGAAAAAGGAACACAGAGGGTGCAATTAAAAGACTTTATCGTCATTTAACCCTTATTGATGGTATTGCAGTGCTCCTCCCGATTTTATAAACCCTGAGGGATACTGCAGTAGGATGGTGTTTAATACGTGCTCCTATTAGCTGAGTACAATACGCATAAAGTGATTTATTTATTGTTAATTAATTTCTCCACGCTTGACCATCGATTTTTAAAGATTACTTTGGTCGAAGAGATCTTTCTGAAAGCTGGAAAGAAAAGCTGGGAAAAATTTTCTTCTCAAGCATAGACTTGGCTACCGCATAGTCAAGTAATTTACAGGCGCGACTATTAAGCTGGCAAATCTGATTCAATTCTTAATTACGGCCGACTATACTTTAATTACGGTTGGTTTCTAGTCATACTCGGCCGGTAAAACCATAACAATTATCGAATAAGACAAGGAACAATGTCGATAGAGTACGACGAGTGTGTCAGAAAATTCCATTTCAGTGCTTTCAAGTAGTTTCTCGCTGGCACAGCATCATGCGGTTGAGCAACAGCGTGTACCTACTCAGATTCCCGTCACTGTTCAAACAAATCAATTGTTGTCCTTCTAGTGAAATTGTTAGACTTCGAAGAAGTAATAATGGATTACACCCCATTGAGCCCCTCATTTGAAGGGTCGTAGAGAAGTTACTTTCCTTTGGATCCTCAGTGACAGTTGGATGTAAAACAGTATTCCATTTTTAACTTTGGATGCCCAGAAAATTCCTTTGCGTGCCTCCTGGCTTTTAGGTTGCGGCTACTCCATATCTCCTTCTCGCCTGTTCTTTCTGACCATCACTATGTTACACATACAGGGGATCCTAAACGGCTCGTCATATTAAAAAAAAAAAAAGAAACCCGAGATTTCATTCACATATCACTTTACGCTTTACACCGCTCGATTTTCCTTTCAACATTTAAGGAAAATCTTTCATATGTGCAATGTGTGTTAAGCTTGCCTTTATTATAGCCATCGCCTATTTTTGCCATTTTCACAAACCACGCTTTCCCGTTTAATTACTTGTTTTTTTTTTTCTTTTGTAATTTAAAAAAAAAATCTTACTATAAATAAATATGCCCTACAAGTTATTCATAGAATGAGTTTTCAAAATAAGACGTTGTATGGGAAGTGATCGAAAGGGTTATCCGATCCGAACAATTTTTAATAGCCTTCGTCCTTGGATCACAACACATCAGTGTAGCAAATTTCATCGAAATATATCAAAAATAGCAGACTTTCGGTTAAACGCCAGAACACAGGAGGGATAGACGGACAGGCGAACAGAGTGCGGCCTAAATTCGGATTCGAAAAGCGATTCTGAATTGATCGGCATCATAAAAGGCGAGCCTACCTTAAATCTTTTTGGCTGCTGCATACGTCCACACAAGCTTATCCTACTCTCGTGCCAGAAGTGGCGTAGCGCACAATAATTGCGATACGGACAAGTTAACGCATGTTAACTATGATTGCTTTTTGCTGCTCAATCGATAGATTGTAAACAAATGCAAATAAATGCAAATAAATATGTAAAGGAAAAAAAAAAAAAAAAATTTGCTACGGATTAACCGAATCAATGACGTTAAAAAATAATTGAAAGAATTTTTATTTCATTTTTTAAAGGATTTCTCACTTCATGAATATGCAACAAATATCTAAAAAAGAGCAAAAAATTTTTGTTAACTGAGAGCGCGTCAGTTATTTTCATACGAATAAATTTGCATCGAATTTTTTGATCGTTCGAATATTGGCAACAACAAATTTCTGCTACTTTTTTATTTATTTTTACTTCTATTCGTATTTTTTAACTTTTTTTTTATCAAACCTCTAACATGTGTTGAGCCTGTTTCAGATGGTCCAAGCCCTAGCTACTATTGAAATGCTTTTAAGAAATTAAGTCAAGCATGCATTAATGATGACTTTGACTTTTCATTAGCGCTGTTTCTATGCTCACTATCGAGGGATGAGAGATGTTTTCATTTTGTCAAAACGTTTGCAATCTCGAGATGAAAGCTTCAAAGACTCCATGGGGTAAATATATTTTTAATGAATTCAAGCATGTCCGTTTGCCCGGTTAATTGTCTGCCCGTCCGGCTGTCTGTCTGTCCGGGTATTCATTTGTATGTTTATCCCTCTGTCCGCTTGCCCGTCTGCCCAAAACAAAAATAACTGTTCCATACTCGGCGCAAACATCGAAAGTACTTGCTTACAGGTTAAATGGGTCAAGCCGGTCAGAGGACACCTCTACAGTGCAAATTAACTAAGAACACATCGACTTTCTAGATTCTTTACTCATTGCTTATAAACCACAATATAGGCACAATAAAGATTTCCACGTACATCCTAAATGAATCTGCGTAAGGGTGGGTGCGTTTTACTTAAACGGCAGCGACCATTGAAAGGTTTGCCATTAAATCAAATTTAAAATGAACGCGTCTCGTTTTTCGTTTATTCTTTCGGATTTAAAATTGCAATAAGAGAGGAAGAGTGGACGGAGCGACGGACGTGTTTCATTCTTTCTATTCATTAGGATAGTAGCAAAAAAAAAAAAAGTATAATTCTTATAGATATAGATGAAGAAAAGGATTTATTAGGATTTATTCAACTATCCCAACCCAAGCAACTTTTAATAAAGTATTAAAAACCAATTCCAAGTACCGTTATATACTCTAACTACATTTTTACGCTTATTAAACTGAATTCGGTGAAAAGATTTCATGGCATCGAAAGAAATAAGTGTAGGCCAGTGTGCTTTACCCGAATGAAAACATCCGGCAGCTTATAAGGTTATTAACCTGATGGGATTATCCGCAAACACTTATCAAAATTTGTTATCTTATCATTGTTCAGGAGAGTTTTACGCTATGAACCAGCATTTTTTCTACTTCTATTTCTTATCTTTTTCCAAACATTTTGTTTGCACACGACAAACATGCACATAGATACCGTAACAATGAAATCCTTTAAAAACCCAGTCATGAACAGAGATATTTACCTACAGAACAACTAACTACACGTTAGGATCTTTCTATACGTACATGATGCACTTTAGCATTTCATGAATTATAGGGAAAAGTTGCACAAACTATTTAATATATAAAATTTATATTTTGTAATAAAACCATTTTGCGTTCGTTGCTTCAAATTGCACTTTATTTATGGTAAAATGCATATACACATCGATACGGGGGGTCAAGGTAATTAATTTCATTTAAAAACAAAGCCTAAACACACCATCTATGCGTACATGTGCATGTACGTGTACGCTTGTTCAGCTACTTGTGTTGTGGTTTTATGTTACAAAAAATAAATTTTTTTTTTTTTTTTAGTTAAAATATTTCACTTTGTTGGAAAGTTAATGAAATATGAGGCGTTTTAGTAGTAAGTGATTTAAAAGCATTTTTTTATTTTCTATTGTGAAATATTTAATGTTCGCTTTTAATTGAGTTAAAAAAAAAAGGATTAGCAAATCTAGTGACCTTATGTACTACACGCCCATTGTGGCATAACAATGCATTAGTGGTGTGAGAGATTACTCTTAAACTAAAGGCGAGGTTATGGAAATTGAGTTAGAAAATGATTTAAGTCTGGCTGTCAGAGTTTCGAGTTATGGGATCAGTGGCAATACGGTAGACGAACAAAGACTTCAATTGGCTGGTTAGTCTGGTTCTGTCAATTTCTGAGATGATGATAGCGTTTGCTATCGCGCTTTTGCATCTTGTGTATTAGTTAAACGATAAGTTGCCCGACGAGGCCATCAAGGTTTGGGATGCTTTTCTAGATCTGAGTGTGACTGATCGACTGGGGGAGGAGGGAGCCGCATGGGACTCTTTTAGTCTTACTAGAGGCTTCTTCCCTTTTTGGTTTAGTAGCGTGGTGGATATTCGGATTTTCAGGTTTCTTCACATTGCTGTTGCTGTAATTCGTACTGAGCTTTGCCGTACCGTTGCACTTGTTAAGCGAAAGAGGTGGAGATGGACTGCGATAACAGCACATCCATGCGCATAGTACAGACTGATTCTATTTCCCGCACTTCCATCTCACGGCAAGTTTTTAGGTCTTATATATAAAGTCTAACCAGAGGCTTTTATTGTCTCTGGCTTCCTTTATTTTTTGCTTTCATTCCTGGTGCCAGAAGCCCCAGAGGCAATTTCCCAGCTTTGGGCTGGCAATAAGGACATTCCTTTGCGGGAGTTTTGTGGTGGCTACCACGGGTCCATATCACAAGAAGAGTGTATATACTTGTTCGGAATTGGAGTTGTTGTGCAAACGGGTGGTTGGCCCAAAGCCTTTAGCAGAGATGGGAACACGTGTGTATATAAGAGTTTTGGGGAGTAATCCCCTGCAGTGCGATGAGTGTGTGTGCTTTCATTCCATGTGTAATCAGACGCTTGAAGGTTAGGGGCAGGAACCCACGTTAGGGCCATCAGTCCATTTGATGTTTGCCCATGTGTTTATGTCTTCAACCCACGTACAGCAATCACCATAATATTCTAATGGAATTTCATGCATTGACCTACTTTGACCCATGGAAAATGGCTTAGATAGCTAGATTTTTACACTCACTCCCCACATAGTACGCTTTTTGGAACTTTATCATAGGAACAAAAGATTTGTGGTCTTTAATAGATCAAAAATCGGACAAAGTAGTACTTCAGCGTACTAAATAAAATTGAAAGATTTCAATCGGATGGTATTCTTCCTTGAACGCATGGCTATACAAACAAACCTTTTTACAAGAAAGCACTATTCGTATGGTTTAAAAGCCCTTTTTTAACTTGTAATTTTAATTGTGGCTTAAAATAGATACTTGGGATCTAGCGCCATCTAGGCTATGTTTGCCAACAAACCTGGATGCAATCGGGCAGTAAAATTAACGCTTTTCATAAGAAGCAGAAAAAAGTGCTTTTCCCGCATGTGGTTTTAAATGATGCATCTTCTCCCATCCAAAAACCTTCTTCGAACATTCTTCTCGTCTCTTTTAAGTCTTTTCAAAAACATTTTTATGTTTTTATACTCATTTTGTAATTTTTCCGCTCGGATTTGTCTACCTCCTAGTAATCCGCACGTAAGCGTACATTAATCGTGTATAACTGAAGCATAACAGATAAGCTGAACCATGATAACATGCTCTTCACTATCTAAGGTGAATGCGCTTTAACAGAGGAACAAAAAAAAAAAAAACAAAAAATAATAATTTTATCCCTTTCGGATTTCCTTCTCCCGTTCGCACAAATCTTCAGATAAATGGTAAGGATAAAAGAGTTGAACTGCACACACATATGCAATTTACTTTCATAAAGGCAAAAAGAAAGAAGAAATCCTTACATCTTTCCCAAAACAGAGACGCAAACAAGTTCACTCAGTATAGTCGGTAAAAAAATAATATTAAGAAACTCTATGGCAAATAAATGAAAATAAAATTTAAACGAAAAGTTAAGTTTTTTTTGTTTGAACTTTTACTTCGTATCGTTCGTATTGCTTGCGTAAAAGTAAACGTCATTTGCATGCATAGATTCCTGCTAGACTTTGACTTACACACTAAACGCATATAAGAGAAGAAAAACTAAGAAAATGCGATATGCGATTGTGACGTTTATATACCCATCACACCAAGACTAGAAGAAAAATAAAAAAAAGACACTAAATTTCTATATTCTCTAAGGTTGGGTAGGCATGGCTGATTTTTGTTTTTTACTTTACTAGAATATATTTGAATATTGTTATCATGGGCTTTGTGAGTAATGAGGAAAAACCGAGAAAGCTGATATGCTCTAAATTTATGTTGCATTGTAGGCATTGTTGCTTTTCATCGATTCGGTTCATTTCGGTCGGTCGAGTTCAACTTGTGTATAAGAATTTGAAGCTAATAGCTTAACTTTTGTGGCCAACAGAACATTCATCGCAGGTATTGCACGGCTGGACAGAGACGAGACAGTTAGACAGACGGACGACTGGAGGGACGGACGATGCTAAAGTCGGTTCAAAAGTTAATGCTGATGAAGAATATTTATGAGTTATCTTCTGGGTGTTGCAAACATTTTGACAAAAAATTCCCGATGGACATAAAAATTCGGTGATGGACATAAAAATGATAAACGCGGAGATGAAATAAGTAAGAAAGTTAAATTCGGTCGGTACCGAATTTTTTGTACCCATCACCGTTATCCAAAAAGAACAAAACTTTTATACTCTATAATATGGAGGGGGCGTAGCTGATTTCTTCTACTTTCAAAATAAAAGTTTTTGTCGTATTGGCATGTGTGCGTTATAGACGTGTTCTTTGAAAAGTTTAGGTCAATTCCGAATTTTTTTACAAATCTTTCGGCAATATCTTCATTTTCGCTAACGGGAGAATGTTCACCGCAAATACTGCAAAGTTGCGTAAACGGACAGGCGGACCTGTTTAGGTGTATTCCAAATTTGAAACTGGCCAAGTATTTAGATACTTTATGAGGTTTTTGAAGATTGTTGCTGCGCTTTGTAAAGTTATTGACAAAACAATTGTAGTTTGTTGCACTATAATAGGCGTGGTTAGTTTTTCCCATTTTTGTGTACGAATGCCGCGGCATCGCCTATAAAATATGCGTTCAAATTTTTGTAGATTTATCTGCTGTAGTTTAAGAGTAATGAGCAAAAAACCCTTATTTCATTCCTTTTGGAAAACAGAGCTGCTCTAAGTTTACGTGATGCTATGGCCGTGTTCTTCGACCGATTTAGCCCATTTGTAATGCCAACCTGCGTGCAAAAGCTTCCAATGTTTCTGCCAAATTTAAAATCGATAGCTTCTTTTTTGCGGCCAGGAAAATGTTTATAATATATGGACAGAGGGACATGCTTAAATCGATATAGAATTTGAGATTGATCAAGAATGTATATGCTTTGTGGGGTCTCTAGTGCTTCCTTCTGGGTGTTGCAAACATTTTGACAAAATGAATACAACCCTCATCCTGCGGTGATAGGTATAATAATATATCTTTAGATAGGATAGAATAATAAAATTATTTTTATATCTATGGCTGGAAGAAATGTCGGTTTTGTCGTTATAGCTCATAAAAATTGTTGATAAGAATGAAATGTTATGTTATGTCATATCTAACTAAACGATTGCCTCCTTATTCGTTCATCATGTGAATGCAGTTTATGTAGGGAAATAAAATTGTAAGAGTGGAGAAAGATTCCATAAGCTAATATTGTTCCACTTAAGAAAAACGATTTGAAAGCACTAATTTATACGATTATTATAATTTTCTTTCACTTAAAGAAAAGGAGTAAGCAAATTACTTCAATACCTTTGTAACACTTTGAAAACGTTTCAGGCATCCCCGCTAAACAGTAATAAACTTTAGTGTTCTACGCTTGCAAAAGAACATGAACAACTAAAGTGCTCGACATGGGCCGGCTAATCGTTTAAATTTTTTTTTTAAATTTATTATTTACACAATTGTGAGAAAGCCGAGCCTTAGTTTCGAGTTTTGCATATTCTAAAAGCATAGAAACAAAGCTTCTTTTCAAATTTATTTACTTAATTATTTATTATTTTTATTTCATATTCTGGGCGGTATTTTCTATCCAATCGTAAAAATACGCAACGTCTGCATAGACGCCTGGATATTTTTCTTTAGCGCAACCCTTACCCCAAGACACAATGCCCACCAGTTGGCCATTTGATACCAACGGACCGCCGGAATCCCCTATACAAGCATCTTTCCCGGCATCCTGAGCGCAAATCATAGACAACTGAATAGACGAACCGTAGTTATATGTAGAGGAGGCGCATGCATCGCGACCAATAATGGTAACATCGGCTGACTTTAATGGGAACGTATCTCGAATATTCGTAGTTTTACCAGTGAGACCCCAGCCAGAGACAGTGGCTGCCGTACCATCAACAGGAACTGCAATAGCTAACGGCGTAGACTTGATTCTAGAGTTAAATGTCAAGTCATCAGCTAATCGGACAAGCGCTATATCGTTAGCCAAGTTCTTTGCATTAAAGCTTTCGTGTAACTTGAAACCCGCAACCTGTATTAAGCTGCCGTCCTTGTTCCAGAAAGAAGATCCAGCACGCACTTTCAATTTAGACGGCGGTACATCGATAAGGCAATGAGCCGCCGTTATAATAATGTTTTCATTGTATATAACGCCACCGCAATGATGTTTATCGTGGAGCAGTAAAGTAACTTGATAAGGACGTGAACTGATGTTAGTATCATCACCGCCAATAATGCGTCCATTTAAAACAGATAGTACATTGGACGATCTGGAAGCGCCACAAACGCTCACCAGAGCTGCGAGTATGCTAAGCAAGTTATACATTACGACGATTGCTGATGAACTACTGAAATGTAAGGGTGTACTGAGATGTTCGACAAAGCATCGCAATATTTTATAGGTCGTTGCTTGTTACATTTTGACAATAATGCAGAAGAAGAAATAAGTCTGATAAGATTTGGGCCAAACCGGTTTTTTCCTTTACATAATACAAGTGTAATATAAAAGAATGTTGTCTTCTTGTAATTATTGCCGCATAAGCGAAAGATTAGATAACAAAAAATTTTTTTTTTTTTTTCAATTACCAAAATTTCCAATTGTCACGTTGACCTTCCACTAGTGTTAAGCAAGAAAACACTACAAAAACACATCACGTGCATGCCATTGATGGCATAGCGATAAATGTTTTTATACCTCTAGCACGAAACGAATAAACTTCTTTTCACACTTTACATAACTATATAGTGTGGGACTTTGACTGATGATCTTTGTAAGAAGTTCTTCTATATTGTCTTGTGTTCATCGACTCTGAATAAATTTGGGCTTAAGAGTTAACTTGACTGCAACAGCCTTAAGAAGGCAGTTTTCTTTCCGACGTAAGTAAAGGCAATAAAATCGTAAGACTCGGCAAGGCTTGTAAGTGCTTATGTAGGAAAAAAAAAAGTTATTTTTGAAAAATTATGAAAAGTTGGCAACACCACAGCCATCCTCGCCAGTTATGTATAATGAAGCTAAGGCAAGCAGTGTTCTGTAATAATAAATGCAAAGCCAATGAAAACGGGGATGGGGGTTTTTAAACGAGTAGAGATGCTACGCTTTTACATTTTGCAGAAATATTAAATATTCATGCCTGGAGGTTAAAATTGAAAACGTGTCAAATCCGTTAAAGCAAATGCTTATAAAGCAATTTAAACAGAGAAGTGCGAACACCTCCGTTTTTTAAAAGCTAAAAACTTGACTTCTTCATAATTCATATCCTAAAACAGTGTAACACGTATAACGGTGAACGTAGAACACGTTCTATGGGTTCTATGGGTAATCTAAAAATGGAGAAAATCGGACGAAATTTTATTTAATTATTATTTTTATTTTATTTTTTGTGTCTTTTCATATAAAAAAATGAGTGCTGGCCTTAATAGATTCGGTCACAGCCGACTATAATCATCTTAATTGCTTAAATTTAATTTAATTTCATTATGAAAGATACATGAGATGGAAAAACTAAAATAACAAATTTAACATTTTAATGCTTTCAATGCAAAGTGCAAATAACACCAAATGTCTTATTTTATCATTATTGTGATTTCTTAACTTTTATAGTTTAGAATATGTGTGCGTTGATCACTGTTTTTATTGTGGTTATTTTATGCTTTTGCTTTAACATTTTTATTTTGAATAGAAATTTTTCTTCAATTTTTATTTTGCTTATTGCGTATTACACAAGCTTCGGTAACAACATTTGCATGTTGTCTTAATTGGTTTTAGTTTTTTGCCATAATTGCCTTAATAAACAAACAAAATTTCGCATTTTTATCTGTACATCTACGAAAGCAAAACACCTGATCTCGTGCACATGCATATGTAGGAGAGAGAGAGAGAGAGAGAGAGAGAGAGAGAGAGAGAGAGAGAGAAAGAGAGAGAGAGAGAGATAGAAGGGTTGTTGCTATCTTCCAAATATCTTTTGTTCTTCCATAAATCAATTATATTTTATATACTTATGTCATGGCATTACGCATTCTTCTAGAGTGTTATGATAAGAAGATTATTGCGCATTATTTGCTTTAATGAAAACGCAATTTCGATTCTTGAGACAGCCTAACAGCAAGCTAATAAATTCCATTTACCATTCAATCTTTAATGGAAAATTAAATTTTGTTTTAATTTAAAAATTTATTGATTTTCGAAGTAGCATGCGAATGAAGCACAGTTGCAGTGTTCATTCAAAGCGACTTTGGTCCGCAGCACTTTTTCTTATGTCTTGTCAGGTAATTTTCAGTCCCCACATCCCTTGGAGTACAAGGGTATATTAAGTTTGTGCGGATGTAGGTAACACTCGGAAGCAGTTCTGGTGTGATTCAGATCCCTTTTCTGAATTGCCTTAACCTAGTCCGCCTATCCGCTATGTGTCTGTGTATCCGCCTATCTGTCTATTCGTGTATGCGAGTATCCTCTCATCCGTGTGTCCTTCTATCCGCCTATTCATGTATGCGGGTATCTGTGTATGCGTTTATCCATGTATCCACCCATCCGGGTGTCCGTCTATCCGCGTATCCGTGTATCCATGTACTCGTGTGTACGTCCATCCGTGTACCCTCTATCCGTGTATCCATTTATGCGTCTATGCTTTTATCCATGTATCCGCTCATTCATGTATTCGTGTATCTGCCCATCCGCATATCCGTCTATTCGCCTATCCGTATATCCGCTTATCCGTGTATCCGCCGATCCGTGGCAAATGGTGATTTTTGATGGTGGGCCGCGGGCAACTGTAGTGTTTTTTTACTTGTTTTTAAAAAGCCTGGACGCTAACAAAAGCGGAAGGAAACACCAATAGCTATCAAAGAAGAAATGGCACTTGGCTTCGGTTAAATAGGTGCTGTTCCTGACTGTAATGCTCCGAAAAATAACATCCAAAAGTAAAAAAGGATGCAAAAAATATTCTTTCCCTATACTATAAACTACCTGCTTTTGCGATACAGGGTATATTAAGTTTGCGCAGCTGTATATAATATCCAGAAAGACTTAAAAGATACACCCACCTTCTCTCTTGTACCGAACAGCTTAAATTACTTAATAACAATGAAAGTAGGAGAATATTTACTTCAACTTTTCGTAAAAAGCTTAAGTTGAGTTAGATGGAAGTGGTTGATCACTTAGCGATAGGCTCACCTAAGCCATNCGCTGTAAAATGATGCGGCCCCCTGAGTGGCCGAAGGAAAAGACTCTCAACTATCTACTCAATGGGGTCGTGAGTTCAAATCTCATCTGCTGTGAAGTTTTTAATAAAGCCGATAGCCTTGGATGGTATTGCTTCAGGGCATTGGTCTTAGCATTTATTTCCATAGCTAAATTAATAGCAATAACAGGACCGAAGGGAAAGAATCTTGACTAACTACTCAATAGGGTCGTGGATTCAAATCTCATCTGCTGCGGAGTTTCCAATAAAGCCGATAGCCTTGAATGGCTTTGCTTAAGGACTTTAGTCTTAGAATTTATTTCTCTGTAAGGGAGAGAATCTTGATTAACTACTCAATGGGGTCGTGGGTTCAAATCTCATCTGCTGCAGAGTTTTCAATAAAGCCGATAACTTTGGATGGTTTTGCTTTAGGACTTCAGTCTTAGAATTTATTCCTCTGGCAAAATTAATAGCAATAACAGGACCGAAGAGAAAGAATCCCGACTAATTACTCAATGGTGTCGTGGATTCAAATCTCACCTGATGCAGACTTTCCAATAAAGCCGATAGCCTTAGAAGGTTTTGCTTTAGGACTTTAGTCTTAGAATTTATTTCTCCGTAAGGGAGAGAATCTTGATTAACTACTCAATGGGGTCGTGGATTCAAATCTCACCTGATGCGAACTTTCCAATAAAGCCGATAGCTTTGGATGGTTTTGCTTTAGGACTTCAGTCTTAGAATTTATTTCTCTGTAAGGGAGAGAATCTTGACTAACTACTCAATGGGGTCGTGGGTTCAAATCTCATCTGCTGCGGAGTTTTCAATAAAGCCGATAGCTTTGGATGGTTTTGCTTTAGGACTTCAGTCTTAGAATTTATTCCTCTGGCAAAATTAATAGCAATAACAGGACCGAAGGGAAAGAATCCCGACTAACTACTCAATGGGGTCGTGGATTCAAATCTCACCTGATGCAGACTTTCCAATAAAGCCGATAGCCTTAGATGGTTTTGCTTTAGGACTTTAGTCTTAGAATTTATTTCTCTGGAAAGGAAAGACTCTCAAGTAACTACTCAATAGGGTCGTGGGTTTAAATCTCATCTGCTGCAGAGTTTTCAATAAAGCCGATAGCCTTGGATGGTTTTGCTTTAGTCTTAGAATTTATTCCTCTGGCAAATTTAATAGCAATAACAGTATTTTGCTATACATACTATTATGGACAAAAAGTGATGAGCCCGTATTTTTTGGAAATACCCGCACTATAATATCGGNTGTTTTAGCATTTGTACACCAAAAATCCGCGGCGGGGATTGTGAATTACGTATACTGCTGATTCATTTTTTTGACACCTATTTGACTTTTTTGGTTTGTATTTGAAAATAATATTTTGGAAACAGCTACATACCCCCCTTGCAACAGTATCGCTCCCCTCTAGGCGCGCCCCACAGTTTGGAAACCACTGGGTTAAGGCGTAACGCTTATCGATTGAGCTCACATCCACTAGGTTGCGACCACTACTTTTTTATTTCTTTCTCTCTTTCTCTTCTTTCCTCATTTCGTTCTGAAAATTTCCGCTCTACGCGAATAAGGGACATCCCCTGAGTGATTGGCGAATAAAAAAAAAAAACGAATATTCTTTTGAGGCAAATCTCAGCGAGAACGTGTCCCATCGATGTAAGCAAGTAGTAACTGGAAGAATTCGCAGAAGGCCGCATGGCCTAACGCATTTCAGCTGAGCTTTCTAGGTATTGCGACGCATTTTGCCTATGGATGGATCGATGGACGGACGAGGGATATGATTGAAAAAAATTACCTAATGCTGCCTTTCTTGATGTTTTCCTCGTATTTTGAAGAGCGAACTAGCTTGGCTTAGCTTAGTTCTTTGAGTGCCAAAAAGCGAATCGGGACTAAAGCGAAAGCTTACTTTGAGCTACATGCTTATTCCCCGAATTGAGTTACGTCAGTCGAGTCAGGGTCAGATGAAATGATAAAATGTGAATTTATGGTGAAAAATTCTCAACAAAGCAAAGTAGGGCGCGAGAGGGATGCAAGCGAACGACCCATAATGTTCGAAAAACATTTCTTTGTAACAGAAAGAATTCATTACGCACAGCATCCAAGTAATTGAAGAAAATTGTTGCTTTTAATTTTAAACTTTCTGACCATATTATTGCACTACGTATTGATTAAACTGACGCCAACGTACAAAAGTTTCGAACGGAACAAATTTTTGGTAAACTTTTCCATCTTCTTTTTTTCTTTCTTCTTTTGCTTAAAAAAATCAATTTTAAAGAAATTTTTCACTTAACTAATTTTGCGCTTCTTCGTTAATGTTCGTTATGCAAACGAAAGATAACCACAACATAACCGTAACATAACAATTTTCTTTCAGCAAAGTGAACAAGCTGTGTGTTCAGCTTATTTTGCGTTATGCGTTAGGCGGTGTGTGGCGGTTATTATGCCATTATTATGTTCAGCATTTAAGTTTCCGAAAGCTATCCAGATATTGATCTTTTTCGAAGACATAATGACAGATTGTACAGAAGAGAAAGCTGAGTTAGTTTTATTCCATGCAGCTCTCATATATCTTCACTATTTGATGATACAAAAGCTTCATTGGTTATCTTATTCATTCTATAAGGTGGCAACTTTGTATGAAAAGCTTTGATCATTATTTGCTCTTTGACGTTTCACAAAAGATTCTCTTCAAAACCTACGATCAGTTGTTTGTTTATACTTCGGGCGGTCAGGTAAAGATTTTAAGTGGTGCGCTTAATGTTATTATCAAATAAAATATTAAAAAAAAAAAAAAAAAAAAATGCTGTAATAAAATTTAAAAAAAAAAATAGTATATATAAATATATATATTGCAAGTTGTTGTTGTTGTTGTTGTACCTGTTTTAAATAATGAGATAATTAATATTATCGTTTCATTTCATCCTTTAAGAATATTTGTTGCTAAACAAAAATTATTTTATTTTTTAATTAATTTAAAATAGATTAAGATTTCGTTTCATTGCAACATGTCCAGCAAACCAGTTTTATATTATACACCACGCAGTCCACCTTGTCGTGCTGTTTTGTTAACAGCAGCTGCCTTAGGTGTTGAATTGGATTTAAGGTTAGTAGACACAATCGTCGTTAATTTCTCTTATTTGAATAATTCAACAAATAATTAATTTATTTATTTATGATTAAATGCAGAGCTATGAATATAAAAGATGGTGATCACTTAACACCGGAATTTTTAAAATTGAATCCCTTGCATACGGTACCTGTTTTAGATGATAACGGTTTAGTTATCAGTGATTCTCATGTGATTTGTTCATATCTGGCTGACAAATATGCTGTCGATGAGACACTTTATCCTAAAGATAAATTCGATCGAATGGAAGTCGATGCACGCATGTATTTCGATTGTGGTCATCTATTTCCACGAGTTCGTCTAATGGTCGAACCAGTTCTCTATTTTGGTTGCGGCGAAATATCTGAAGAAAAAGTCACTTATATGCAAAAAGCCTACGATGGCCTTGAAAGATGTTTAATGACAAGCAAATATTTATGCGGTGATCATATGACTATCGCAGATTTGTGTTGCGTGGCATCAGTTTCAACGGCCGTTCTATTCGCCCCAATCGATGAGCAAAAATTCCCGAAATTAAAATCCTGGTTAGAGTTAATGTCTCAATTGCCATACTATAAAAAGAATAATCAACAAGGGGCTGAAATTTTATTGAAATTCGTGCAAGATAAGCTAGCTGAGCACAACAAGCAGAAAGCGAAAAAAAGTGCTTNATTGGTTTAATAAGAGATGGACGTATTTTAAGTCTAACAAGTTGTGTAACGTATGAAAATTGCTCTTAGTTGTGTAACGTTCTTTAAATTCCTTTAAAAAAGCCTCAAAGCGATTTTGCTTTGTACCTCAAAGCCTCAATATTTATAATAAATGATGTGGTAGTTTAAAATAGAAACGCAAAAATAAAATATTTCTTTACAAAGAAGACAGTGTCTAATCTACAGCACTTGAATTGCGGTGGCAATGTAAAATTTAAAACTAACAAAAACTTGCTATAAAAATGGTTTAGAATCCATCAACGAGTACAAATATCTGTAGACTTATTTAGCTGATTTCCTGACAAGAACAAGAAGAAGAATTTTAATCTCTTCCAAACAAAACCTTAAAGTCATTATCGTTAGACTTGTAAGACTTACGTAGTTTGGTTGCTCGCTCCATATGGGATTATGCAGCCTTGACGGGACTTGCGATCTGAGTCTGATTTACGTGCGTTATAAACATTTGGTCAGTGTAAGGAATTGCTTGTATTCGGTATATAAATACATAGCAATGATTTTGTAGTATACTTTTATATGTTATACTAAACTATAAATTTTATTGCATATTTTTAAAGGCAATGTATTTTGTTTTTATTCTCATTTTCTTGTATTCGAGATATGTTTAAAGTAATTCGTTTAATTAAATTTTCGATTTAATGAATTTTTTCTCTAAATTTTATTGTTGTTAAAATTGCTTCTTTTTTTTTTTTAAAGAGACTGCAGAAAATATATAGAAAAAATTAATTTTATTTGTTTTTATTGTTTTATATTGTGATATATTGTTTATTATCGTTTTATTGTTTATATTATAAAATATTATAACGATAAAATCTATAAAATTGAATTAAAACAAAATTTCTACATTCTTTGGCATATGTTACAAAGGCCACGGCATGCACTTATATTTACATAAATTCGTAAATATATTCACGATGGCTGTTAAATAAATGTTTACACATACCCACATGTGTGTGTCTTTGGATACATATATTATTCGTACAGGACTTTATTGTTCAACTTGCAAAACTACGTTTCCCTTTAATATTGATTACTATTCACGATAACTCGCTGATATGTGAGCAGATGGAAATACAATTTTCAATAATTACAGCTTTTTTCCATTAGAAGTTCGCAATAATTGAAAATAATCAATAAATAAATAATAAACAAGTAAGAATGTTATAGTCGGGCGAGGGCGACCATTAGACACTCTATACCTCTTCGCCTATTATTATCATTCACTAGCTCTCCATTCAATAACTCTCCAAAAATTGTATAACATATTTTTATGTAAAACCACATATTTTATCGAAGCCCTCATATCGGGTGATACTTAAAACGTGAATTAACATGGTCCAAGTTTGGGAAACTTCACTTAAAGATTTTAAAATCTTTCACTAGGTATTTCATCATAACAAATCACAAGTTGACTTTGCCGCTATAGAAAGGTTTATTTTCGTGAGAGCGCCTCCATATGACGTGGTCTAAAAACAAGACCTGTGTGATCAAAGCTACCTATGCTTAATTTACGAAGGATCAGTTTTCATCATAAAATAATAAAAATTAAACCTTTCTGGCTTTTAAAGGCTTATTTTTTATAATGTCTTCTAAGAAGTACGATCAACAAAAAAAAAAAAACCCACGTGGGCCAAATTTCATAAGGTGAATTTTTATAACATTTTATTATTATGAACGAATTTTCATCAAGAAGTATTGAAAATTAATTGAGAAATAATCTCGCCTTATAAAGATTCAGTTTCCGTAGAAAAGGTTATATGGCAAGGAGTTGAAGAAATAACCCCATCCTATCCACACTATTCACACGAGCTTAGAATCTCGAAATATTATTACTAAGAGTTTTTCGCTCTAATCTGTAATTTTGGCAATTACACACTTTTTATATGGTGAGTGGTCGAAAAAGTGGTCCAATTTCATCCGGCATTTTCAGTAGTATTTTTGCTTGGGCCAAAGCACTTCAGTGTACCAAATTCCTCAAAATTGCAGCTTATAGGTTTAACACAAGGAATCAAGATGGACAGACAGGCAGACAATCGTAGATCCATTCGGAAGGTGATTCTGAATTGACCGGTTTAGTCAGAAGTGAGTCCATCTCAAATCCATCTAAATGTCGCGTATATCCGCACGAACTTAATATACCCTCGGACCAGAAGTTGTGTACGGTTTAATAAGAAGAAAAAAAAGTCAAATTAAAATTCAAATG
>KK502576.1:239062-249421 GCA_000688735.1 Glossina austeni
AAAAAATATAATACTTTGTAATAAATACACTTCAACTGCTTTCGTTTTAATAAACTTTAGAATATTACAGTATGTAGCGAAAACAAAAATAACATTTTATGAAAAATAATTAGAAAAACAAAAAAAAAATTACAACAAAAAAATATAATACTTTGTAATAAATACACTTCAACTGCTTTCGTTTTAATAAACTTTAGAATATTACAGTATGTAGCGAAAACAAAAATAACATTTTATGAAAAATAATTACAAAACAAAAAAAAAATTACAACAAAAAAATATAATACTTTGTAATAAATACACTTCAACTGCTTTCGTTTTAATAAACTTTAGAATATTCCAGTATGTAGCGAAAACAAAAATAACATTTTATGAAAAATAATTACAAAACAAAAAAAAAAAAAATTAATATTTAAATAACTTCGTATACAATAAATAAAAGATAGTTTATATAGACTTGCAGCTTATATATGGATATCAATTATCTACGACAATGTAGCACACGTCAGTGCTTCAATTTTTATAACGACCATAACTGACTGTATGCATAAAGATATAATAACGACATAAACACTTTTGTATATGTTTTTATGATTAATATTTACGTGATATTGTCCTTCACTATAACGAAAATATCATAAAATTATTCTTTTATTATGCCGTACTATAGGCCAAGGGTGTCTAACCTTTTACAAGGTCCTTTCACCTCACATAAAAATCCACTCATTACGATTGCACTACATACACTACACACTATACTACATACATATACCTCATTATACTACATCTGCACTTACTTCTTCCGAAGTTATGTTATAAAGATTGGCTTCTTCTTCCTCGTCTCGACAGCTCCTTTAGGGCACCCGCAATACTTCAATATCGACGGAAAATTATGCAAATTTTGTGGCAACACCTTAATTTTCGTACGTCAACGTCAATTTACAGCCACATCATGATCGTCCGAAGCAGCCAACACTTCAAAGAGACTCACAAAAAGACTCGCGCCGGCAATAGCTATACGTGAGAAGAAAGCCAAAGACCAAAGTTTGCAGGCGACAGTCTTCCGTTCTTAACGGCTAAATGTTACGGGATTACTTTGCTACATATTTTGAACCAAGAATTGATGCTTGAATTTAAAGACTAAAGTCGAACACCAATGTGCGCGAGCCCTACAACAAATCGGTGAAGTTGATTGTTTGACTCCCTTTGGGACAGTTAGTGAAGTGTAATTATGTATATTTTGTTTTTAGAGCCCACGAAGTTGGGGCATATAATTTTCAGGTTTTAATCGTCTGTAAATGTGGCCTCTCCCGTAATCCTATGTAGGCTAAAAGCTAAGAGCTAAGTTGGAGGCCAAAATTTACCGATGATGTGTCGTTCTTATGGGATCACTTTGTTACACTCGAATACCGAGGTGGACATGGGCTCCACATCAAATCAAGGAAGATGACGATTTTTTAGCCCCCTTGGCAAGGTGACCTTAGCTATGCATATTTCACTTTTACAACCGATGACATTGGGGCATATATTGTAATCGTTCGTAACCGATGCCACAGCAGGCTAAAAGCATTAAAAGAAAATATTTCTCGCATATAGTTTAAGTCAAGGTTCTATTTATTAGATGCTTGCAAAAATTTCGATCATCGACTTCTACAGGTGAAAATGGTAAAAAAAAGGGGGAAATTGAAAAGTGTTGAATTCGATGATTTTGACCTTTGTCCACCTAAACTAACACTTTTCCATTTAATATTATTGAGTTATGCAGCGTGCACCCACGCTAATCGAGCGAGTGCTCAAAATTCTAATTACAAACTAAGGACCGCACTCGTCCTCATGTTCGATTAGTTGCCTAAGATTGGACATCTGTGGTGTTTGCGAAATATTCGTTTACAAACCCACAATACACATATCAATGTGCATAGGTATATATGTTTATCATTGTACCTAGCACATGTGTCATACACCATATCTACGCATATCTATTTCCATCTGCCGTAAATGTAGGCTCGTGACCTCCCACCCTCCCACACACGAGAGTTGGGAAAGGAAGAACATATGATTTTTTCCCTCCCGTTAGAGTGTTATAACCAAACATTCTCATCTATATATATAATTATATCTGTATATATATATATATNTAGAATTTCTGTCTGTGGTGTTCACTATTTCCTTTAATGCTCTAAAGAGGTTAATTTACAGACAAGCATTCATTTTGCTGTATGCTGTAATGCAGCATCCGCTAAATCGCCCGAAACTTGTTTGAAAATTACGATCCTAATGTTTATGTGTACCTTGCGAACTTTCTTTGCTTACGAATGCAATTATGTTAGCCATAGTTTTAACAATGGATGTTACATGAAAAGGTCCGACTCAAGTAATCTTTTAAAATTTCTTTCATCCTTTTTAAACGTTAAACAATTTTTTAATTGAAAGTTCGCATTAAATTGATTTCTCTTTTTAATTGCTTTTAATTGTCTGGCAGAGTTCATTTTCTAAACAACCTAAAAAAAAATATATATTAAAAAGTTGCAAATCAGGTTTTTTTGCTGCTTCTTCGTCCCCTTTCGCGCATCTGATGCTTTTTACATAATGAAGTTCTTTGCAGATAGTTTTTTGACAAACTGCTCTTGGCAAGCTCGAGTTTGCTTGTCTCAGTTCGCAAGAGTTCATTTAACTTATATGTAGCGACAACGTGCAAACGTCAATCTTTATGGAAGTTTGCATCTGAAAAACTAATGAAAATTTATCAAAGTTAGTGGTACCGTGACTCGTAACATTTGCTTATGTAAATGTTTGGAGAGCTTACAATAATTACTTTTAAATAATTTTCATCTAAGAAGAATGAACGTTGAATAGAACGAGAACTATAATATAATGTAACGGCATTTTGAGTTTTAAATAAATAGCATACTTTTAGGTAAACAGTGTAAGCGTTGTTTGAGTTAAGACGTTAATTATGTTAAGTAAGTAAGTAAACCTCTTGGTATGAAGCTGATCTTTGTTATCCATAATGCATAACATAAAGCATCGATACCGCGGAAGGTATCCATCAAAATGTTTAAACTTTGGGTCTCTATGCATAAAATTTAGTTGCAAATTAACAAAGCCAAGCAGACAACTTGGAACGGTAGGAATGTCCATATGGAATAGAAAACACACATTTATGGTATGAAAATGATGAAAAATATTTTATTTGCCCATCGCTATCTACGCACTTTTCCGGCTTCTTTGGCAATTTGGGAATGACATGCCGAAAATCCGCATGAGTAGCCGAGTAAGAATTGTGACTACCAAGTGGTCGCGTCTTCAAATCTCAGTGGGTTAGAATTTACTTTGGTCCTAGCTATAGCGAGTGGTCATTCGGTTAAGGCAGTGGTTTCCAACCTTTTTGTACCGGCGCCCCCCTTTTTAAAAAAAAAATTAATGCGCCCCCTTCTTCTTCTTCTTTACTGAAGTTTGGCGCGAGTAAGCACGNCAGCAATTGAATGAAAACATACGCATATAGAGAGAAATGAAGATATGAACAATAACAACACGAAACCAACAACAACAACAACAACAACAACAATAATAACTAAAGTTAGTTGACTAACGTTGCCATGGAATATTTTTATCAATATATGCGCAGACAAAGTCACAAATAGATTAGCGAAACGGCGAAAAACGGTAGCTATGAATTTCCGCCTATCGGTGGATATTATTTTCCGTAAAATTCTTGTTCAATTCGATGCGATTCGAATGAAAAATAATTGCATTAAGTTATTAATGTTATGAACAATAAATGTAAAAATGGAGAGAACACAAATGCAAAACATGCAAATATGAAGCCAGAGTTTGTCACCTATAACACATGTATGAATGCTTCACTTGCCAAATCGATTAACTCCAATAAATTTTAATATCAAAGCATTTCATTAGCTCCTACCTGCACATATTCAAAACAAATTTCTCTAATAATAAGCATTAACACCACTAAATGACAAAATCGTTTTAGCCATTGACATATAACAACAATAACAACAACAACAACATATAATATTTTATCATTTTTCTCAACTTCTTGTTTTATGAAGTTAATCAATTTGGCAATTGAAACATCCATATGTCGGAAGTTGTGTTTTTTTATATAAATTGTTCATCTGGTAATAGGAACGCATTTCGTAAAGGCAAACAACAAGACTTTTTCCAATAAAGAAAATGTCGAGTTGTGGACCAAACAAAGGCCATTCGCGAACGATGCAAAAGAAAGTCCCTTTTTACAGCAGTGGAAATAGCGTCGTCTACTATTTACTTTTAAAGTTTGCTAAAACGCTTTATATCGAGGGATATAAACGGCAATGAATCGATTGGAATTGTTTAGCGGCCGGCTGAAAGCAATCTTTCACTGAAATTCTGAAAATAAAAAAGAAAATCACGTAAAAGAGAGCTTTTCATGTAAGTCGCGCAACTTTTCCAAGAACCTAATTTTTTTCACTCTCGTTAACAGCATTTTAACTGATATTTGTTTTAAGTTTCATGCCAACATCTTCAATACTCAACGAGACACAATTGTTTATTTTCATCTGCAAAGTAAATTTCTCTCAAATTGTTGCTAAAACGATGCACCAGAGAACTTTTTTTAGTTGCAAGGGAGAATAGCCAAAAGTCAGAGGGAGCTAAACAAAGTTATGAACTGAATTTCTGGTTCAAAAGTCTGGAAGAATCGAAGTAGTATCAGAACGAGTATTGCCGCGAGATGCATTTGTGTGATGTGAACAGACTCTTTAATGGTGAGCCGATGATTTTTGAATATCTAAACCTTTAGTTTCTTTTTGATAATCACAATATCAACGGGCGAAAGGCGGTCAGAATGTTCACACTACTTATGGTCACTGCATTGGAACCAAAAGCTTTTTCCAAAGTATTATAAGCCAAAATTCCGCTTTTTAAACAAAATTTAATGAAGTTTCTTTCCTAAGCTTGTCATGCACCGTGGGCCATGGCCCACCATTAAACACTATANTTTTTTTTTTTCATATATATTTCATATATATTTTCCTTTTGTCTGACATTCAAGTTTCATGAAGGCGATTGTTAGTGGTATTGGCTTAACTGCTACCGCTACTGTGTTCCATATCATATTTTCATTAATTTTTTTTTTTGCATTTATATAAACATAAAAAACGGGGCATTATGAAAAGTTGGCATCAAGAGAAGCAATTTATTTTAATAAGGTAGACATACAGGTATGTGGACACGTCGATATGACTATGGTTATGGCTACGGCCTAAAGGTCATAGTTTATCAAGGTTAGTAGTAGTGAAAAAAAGAAAAAAAAAAAAACAAAAAAATTGACTAAAAATTGTTTGGAAATGAAAGAAGAGATCCAATTATATGGTATATAATGAGATTATGTTTAGTGCCTGTTTAGTTCTATGCTTGATCAATGATGCAATGCAGCAGTTGATGGTCATAAAAGCATTTGTTACGTTATTATTATGCTTCAGTTAATAAATTCTTTTTACAGATGGTTTTGAATGACTTGTGAATGAGTTTTGTTATCCTGCAAGAGGATTCGTAAAGTATCCACGAAAAGAATATCAAAGTGATAGATGTAAAATATTTTTAACAGATGGTACTTACCGCAGCGTATCATTTATCACAACAATCTCCAGTGAGACATTAAACAGCAATCACAATGAAGGCTACAGCTATAACTTCATAGCTCTAGTATTTAGCGTAAAAGATATAATAGTGTTAGTGCAAAAATTTCCGTGCATGTAGCGAGGAGTCTTTATCCGAAAATTTATGTATGTAAATTATTTTCTACAAAGCCAAACATGTCTTTTGAATCTAACGTACAGCTACGATAAATTATTATTAAAAAAAAAAAAATATTGAGAAAAATACTCATATTCAAAAAGTGTCTTAGTTTTAGGACACACGTCGCAATCGTTAAAACAGGGACCCTTTATGAATGAAAGACCATTTTACACTCATTGTATATAGGAACAGATCTATTAGAACCGTTTTATTAAATCTTCAAACAAAGCGAGTTAAGGTCACTTGCAACAACTTCAGGCAGGGCTTTCCATGCCATGAGCCTTACTGCTGAAGTCAATTGAAAACTCTTTGAAGATATCAGATGACGAATCTAATAGATTTCTTACTGTACACGTGCTAGAGATGAAACCATAATGATATCAGGAAACTTAAAGAGCTTGGAGAGAAGATCAAGTTGGACTATAGCTGTATAGTCTTCTATGATATGTCTGCAGCCGTTCTTCAAAATTTAAACAACGGCTGCGGGAAAATAACAGATGCTAGCGATAACTTGAATATATCTGTCAGAGATCGAATAACTATAACAATTTTTGAGCATGCAGCTATGCCAGTCGGACGAGTGGAGCAGAAGTACTTTGGGAGCATTAAGCCGTATCGAGTTTCTAATTCGAACAGAATTGTATAGGAGAAAATGTTATACGACCGAACAGGATAGTCGTCCCCTAACTGTGCGAAGATGTCTTTAGAATAAGTTTGCTCCAACAATTTTGGAAACCTATTGGTTGCCTTTATAGCGCCCATGGGATCATCTCCGTTAAAATGCATATACAAAGTATGCCAGTTAGGTTTTGTCTTAGCCTCAGCGAAGATATAAAAAGTTCTCGGATTCCTTCTAAGGTTCGTACTTATCTGTTGTGAGGAGGAAGTATCCTCCACGCTTTGCATGGTCACTCGGCTTTAATTCTTGTGTTAGCTGAATTTTGTAAAGATGCAAATGTAAATCCAAACGGAAACCATGCAATAATGTGCGGTAATACAGTCGCAAGTGTGTAATGGATGGGTTTGGATTTTATTCGACATTTTCAGTAATAGTCGGATTTGGTGTGCATTTTAGTGCTACATGGGCTTTAACAAACCTGTTACAGATGCGGTTTGTTTACATTTCTTCACAGTTTTGCCTATAGTGCGGTCGAATGGGCGACTATGCCGAGCATAATCTGCACCCACTAAAGGGTTAGCGTTTTTGTAGTAAACTTTCACCATTTTCACCAGCAGTTTTTGAGCGATCGACTGTATAAAATGGCAAACATTACATTGAACCTATGATGCCCTGGATGACGATTCCGTTTAACATATGTGACTGAAATAGGGTTGCCAAGCCTGGATCACGAAATGGATAACCCTATATAAGCTTGATCAACACCAAAATCTGAATGGATCTAACATTGGAAGTTCTTGTCTGCAGGTATGCATTGAAAGGGGACCAAGTGGGTCAAAGGAAAACTCTGTGTGAGGACACACACGGTTTTTAAGAACAAGAAAATTGTTTTGTCGCTACTAATCTACAGCAGCTATGAGGATAAAAATTTCTATCTCTATTTTAAGGGTGATTCTGCAGTAGATTTTTTTGCTTTTGTCCAATTACGTGATTACTTTTTACCATACATTCTGACGATTTCTTCTTATCATCGAACTTCCGTCTCTCTGCAAGTTTTTTTCATCCTCGATCACTGAACTAATAGCAATAAAGTTAAAAGATGATGCATAGTGGGAAAGACTCCCACCAGTGTCATCTTACGATTGATTTATAAAAGTTAAATTTCTCTTGAATAACTAAACATAAGTAGAAGAAAAATTATTTTAATGGAATTTTTATAAGCGGGAAGAGGAGAATTTAACAGGAAATTGAAAAAAATTTCCAATTCAGTTGTCTACGTTGTCTACATATAAGTACGAAAGGTAAGAAAATATATTGAAATTGAAATTTTGTGGTTTTAAGCGAATGCTTTGATATCGTTAATAATGCAGAGACAAACCTACACACGTAGGTTAGCATTAAGATAACCTAACGTGCATGGCGACCTATATACAACCCTCACTTCGGCACGTGCTGAGACGTTTTTGTATATATATATATATATATATATATATATGTACATGTATATGTTTAAGTAGGTTTTTAATGAATTTCGATTTTCATATTAAATGGCACTTCAAACTTATGATTGATATGACTTCTAAAATCATTCGTTTCATTCGTTTCATTCGTTTTTTTTTTACATCCTTTACCCATTCTCCTGCAAATATTACAAAAATTTCTCTTCTTTATTGCTTCAATTATTGCTTCAATTTGATTATATTTGACCGCAACAAGCACTTTGAATAGAAAAAGTCTTCGAATATTTGAATAATTTGAGTAGTTTAAATAATATTCTTACAGGGTGCGCGGAGCATTTTAAGATATTCATATACAGGAGCGTAGTTTCTAGTAAACCTAATTCTTTTTTTTTTTTTTTTTTTTTTGAGATCATCAATACTGGAAACTAAAGAAAAAATGAGAAGACATCCTTGTATTAATCACCATTGCGCCCCCTTCACATACCTGAAAGGTATGTGTCCTGAATTGGAAGCGTCCGGTGGCGTTGTTGTAAAAAATAGAAAGTATGTCTAACATTGAGATGTTGCTAGGAATGAACGAATTGTCTAACAAGTTCAACAAAGGTCATTGACGAAAAGTGTTTGAACCGCCTTAGGGTCATTCCCAAATCCCTAAATGCAGTGGTTTTCAACCTGTGGGGCGCGCCACCCTAGGGGGGCGCGATGCTGTTGCAAAGGGGGCATGTAGCTGTTTCCAAAATATCATTGAAAATACAAAGCAAAAAAGTCAAATAGGTGTCAAAAAAATGAATGGGCAGTATACGTAATCCACAATCCTCGCCGCGGATTTTTGGTGTACAAATGCTAAATAATGCAATTCATACTCTTCTTCGAATCGAAATATCTCGCTTTCGCGTTTGGAGCCGAGTACCGGTGGGGCGTGGAATTAAAAGATAAACACTTGCACCATCCCGATTATTCTCGTGCTTACTCGCGCCAAGCTTCAGTAAACAGAAGCATCTGATTGTTTCGGTTTTTTTTTGTTTTTTAAAGGGGGGCGCATTAATTTTTTTTTTCTAAAAGGGGGGCGCCGGTACAAAAAGGTAGGAAACCACTGCCTTAATGTATCTAAGAATTCGATACCTCGACTTTTGCACGAATGTTTTCTTTCTGACACCTACGTTGAGTGCAAAAGATAATGCCGGCACAAATCCTCGATCAGCGGCTTATTCGAATAATACGCCTCTTCAGCAAGTCCTCATATTTCAAACATGTTTTCTATCTTCTCCGTTTCTATGCTTAGTGCAAACTGACAACCTCCAGTGCGCGACGGAATATCTTTTGTATTGATTTTGAGAGAAGGGCACCTTAGATCTCTCATATATATCAACAATCCGCAGTCCATAATGTTCTGGGTATGCGAATAGGCGGCAATGTACAGAACATGCATTCAAAGTGTCGAAGAAAGCAACTAAAAGTCTCAGGTTTTGTAAAGCTGTCTAAAAATTATTTCATCCGCACCTTTAACACCGCCTACCTTCACTCAATATTAACGTATTAAACGATAACTTTAAGGTGAACATATTTGCGTACAAAAAATATATTAAACTCACAAGTCTGTTTAAACACTCCTGATATTTATTTGAGATTCAAGGCAGGCTTTTAGTAATGAATTTAAGCCCAGGAAAATTTTAGCCCTTAGCTCTTAGATAAAATTGGTTAATTCTTACATATTGTACGTACAAATTAGTTCTCTGTGCTGAAATTGACTGAAATATAGCGAACGCATTCATTCCTGTCGTCCTTTTGGTTGTATATAGCGTTGACATTGATATTTGTCTGATATAAATTTTGTTTGTTTACAAGCTGTCATAGATTGTGTATTCAAGTTTGAACGGGAGGATGTCAACAAGCAGCCACTGCATGTTATTCGGTTTTAAACTGGAAAAAAAAGCAACTAAAACTACTGCAACGATTAGGTTAGCTTGGAATGAAGTAACCTAAGAAACAGTTAAGAAATTGTTTACGAGATTTCCCGCAAAACACTATAGGCGATCAATGTTTTGGAATCCCGCTAAAGGTGTTGGATGGAAAAATTCTAAGTTTATTAAACGAAAATCCAGCACAAACTCAAAAACTATCTTGCTGTACAGTTAGGAAAAAGTCGAAAAGCACATTCAGTTCGATTGCATATAGAGGGAAACTTACGGACCGAAGAAAAATGGATTTCTCATAAGTCAACCGAAGAGAATAAAAATCGTAGATGTGCTTACGTTTGTTACGTCACTCCAAAAGTGAGGATTATCTCCCATCAAATTATTACGAGCAATAAAAAATGAATTCTGTACGACAGCCATAAACGCATTATGTGAAAATCGAATATTCATGGCCAGAAAGTACACTGTCGTGGACAAAGCATCATCTACTACGAACATCTACAACTGGATGAAACTGTTACAACTGTCTCAACGATATCCAGTCCAATTAGACGAGGAAAGA
>KK502576.1:252830-269190 GCA_000688735.1 Glossina austeni
GTATAATAAACTAAATAAAAATAAAATAAAAATAATCTAAAATAAACTAAAATAAATTTATAATAATTCCGGCTCTATGCACATACCTGGTACTTGGTACACAAATACAGTGCAGATCTTTAATATACTAACGAAGTGCAAAGTAAGCAAATTTTAGGTCAAAATTTCCATACAAAAAAAGCCTAAATGCGAAAGGCTTTCCTTTTTCTCTTCTATTCGAAAGTTAATGATACTCAATTGTGAGTTATGATGGGTACTGACAGTATTACGACGTCAATTATATAGGCCAGGCCAACCATTAACAACGATGGTAAAGTTGAATGTTTATAGTATCATCATTTTGGGAGGATTGACAATGTGTAGTACATTGTGGGTTATTTTAATCAAACGAAACGATCACTAAGAAACGCTTTGTTCTCTATTAGGAGACATTGCCCCTTCTGGCTAACACTACTTTCATATGATGACATATTATTCCTTCGAATAGCCCTTATATTCTTATGATGATACTCGAAAAATGCATCCTCACGTAGATAACCAAAAAAGAACAGTTATACTCCCCGCACTGAATTCATTTTCTATATAAAAAAGTTAGTAGCTAGTGACAGATAATATTTAAAAAGAAAAAATAACTCATGCGATTTTTCTCTTGTGATAAACATTTAATTTTACTCCAAAATCACTGCAATGTTAACTAAACTCTTAACATTTTATGCGAAACCAAAGATCGTTAGGAAGTACGACAACTGACCCATTAATGCCATTACTGGCGGCAAAAAAATGTATATATCAAGTGGGCCATTAGAACCTAATTTGTTAAATGGAGCATTTTGTTTAGAAGAGGATATCGTTTCAAACTTGTGATAAATAACCAAATTTACAAAATGAATGAAATGAAGAAGCGGTCACTTTCCACTTATCGTAATGTTCTGTTTGTTTGTGCCGTATCTTTTGTTTATTTTCATCCTTATTTGGCCGTTTTTTTTTTGCTAAACTTTTTTTAGTGCTTTGTTTTGCTATGTTTGTAGTTTTGTTATGAGAAAGTTATTAATTTAAATAATAAATTAATAAATTTATATTAAAAACTTGTTTGTTTTTTAATTAATCCGGCAATTTTTTTTTTTTCTTTTACGCGTAAAGTTCTGGCTTTAGCTTGTCATCGCAGTAAAGAGAAATTTCATAAGAGACAAAAAGTTAAATGAAACAAAAGTTTCCTTACGCGTCTGCCTGCAACGTTCTCGAATGTTTATAAACATTTGAATCGGGCGCGTTGTTCATCGAGAAAGAGAAATAATTTCAGTTAGAATTTTCTAAACGAAACAATCGGATGTAAATCTAATAACAAAGCGGTCAAGAGGAATAACACGAAATCACACGAGTGTTTAATGTTTATAAAAATAATAATAGAATTAAATAAATATTAAATTAGTTAAACTAAAAAGAAGAAGAAAGCGCTCTCACCTCATAAATAAATAAAGTCGTATATCTGTGAACACTAAAAGTTTGTATACGCACGAAAAAGTTTTACTTGTAATTCTGTGGGCAGTTCGTATCGCGACCTAAGCGATCTATTGCACTCACACATAGTTTTAATAAGAAATGCATTAAGTTTTCACTCAAGCTGAAAAGCATTGTTATCTGCTTTCTTCTTGCTATCAAAAAAAAAAAAAAAATGTTCCGTCGTTCACGTTAATTTATATTAAGGCTATAAGTCGATAATTGTTTAAAACTGAAAGTGATAACTCCTGTCTTTTAAGTTCCATGCGTCTTTTCATTGCAACTGCAAACGATTTGTATTCAAAACAATTCGCATCAATTGCTTTACAAGACGACTACGAATACTAATAAGCTATACTGAGAGTAACTCGAAATTCTGAGATTGATCAACAGTTGCTCAATTCTTAATTTTTAGCGTATAGGTATCGTAGACATTATATGGGCAAGCAATTGACTGACATGTCCTGCAATAAAAGTTTGTGTATAAAAGAGATTAATATAAATAAATAAACCAGTTTTAAATAATCTTTCGATACATTTGCAAAATTGTAATAAATAAACTAGAGAAAGAATTTGAAATTATTTAAAAAAAAAAAAAAGAATCAATTTGTTTACATTAATGAATATTAATTTATTATAACGCTGAAGCTATTAATTTGTAAAGAAGAAAAAAATTTCCTTTGCTTGTGTTTATTAAATGCCGTGCAGTCGTAAATATTTAAATATTCTGATCTTTACTATTTGAAATAATTATTGTTATATATATTTTCGTTATATAGATATAAGCAAATACCTGTCTCCTCTCCGTGTGATTGTGCCAAAAAAGTATCAGGAATAATTTATGCAAAATTTTGAATATAAATCGTGAAGAAATTTTACAAATTTTTTTTTGAATTTCGAGAATAGCAAAATTCTTATCTAATGCCGCCTTCCTGGTCCGTTTAGTGACGAGTCTGCTTACGGCAACCCTTTATAAAAGTTATACTCGGGTTTTTGATGATATGCATAATAAGTAAAAGCTCTGCAATGGGTTACAGAGCACCATTAATTACCATATACAATCCTACATTTATTTATATAATGACATTTCCACAGAAGACATTACATGGCAAGTGGTCGAAAAATTGCTCCGATCCGAGCGGATTTTCAATAGTGTTCGCGCTTGACCCGAAACATGTCGGTGTATCCAAGCGCATCAAAATTTCTTAAAAGCTGAGATCTGTAAATTGGGCAAAAGATGACGGCCAGATAGACAGACGAACAGAAAGTGACTCTGAATCGATCAGAAAGTGATGGGAGATCGATTCTGAATCGACCGGTATAATAAAAGGTGGGTCTATCCCAAGTGCTCCTGGATGTTGCGCAAACTTAACATGCCCGCACACTGCTAGTGGTATAAAAATACCAAATAAATTGTTGGACTCACATATCTTCGCAAAAGATCTTGAGATTCTTAAAAGAAATAGCTAAGGACGTTAATATATTTCATGGATGCTCCCACAAGGTTTTCTTTACCATTCGTTTCATAGATGAAGGTGTACTGTCTTCTTTCGAATGGTCGCAATTTTTTTTGTATGTTGCTTGTTGAGTTGATTGGCGTCTTAGAAAAAGAGCCTAAAGAAAAAAGCGATGTTAATTAGGGCTTAGTTTATAGTCGGTCATTTAACCCCTGCGCCCGTCGAGATAGTGCTGGAAGTTTCACATGTAAAGGAGGACGGAAACAGAAATGCTTTTTTTCATTCGACTTAAAAGTGAGAGTTATTGCAAAGGCGCGCTGCAAGCAGATGTTTCAAAGAACGAGCGATTGTGGAAGTGTGTTGAACGGTAACGGTTTTTGATAACTACTTTAGTTATTGGATTTAAGAGTGAGAACGCTTGGAGGGACGGGAAAGCTCACCCACAGTTAGGCTGTTGTAACAAGCAATTGCAGAAGTGTGTTGACCGGTATACTAGTGAGAAAGAAAGTCTTTGATAGTTCCCTTTGCCATTGGCAATGGAATCTATAAAAAGTATTTTGATTCAGCCGTTCCCGGTGGCTTTGGAGTTATATGCACGTGGGATATGTTTTAGAAAGCAAGGAAAGCATTAGCAAATCAAAAAGAAATTTAGAAATCTAAAGAAATCAATACTTTTTAGACATCATAACGCATATATAAATCATTTTAAATATGTATCCCTCGCAGAGTGTATTGTTTATTTAACGTCTCATAAATTGTTTCTTTTGAAAATTTTAAATAGTACACGCAATCACTTACATACAATATATTCCAGTTCTTTAAGTTTATTTATTACATTTTTTTGAAATGTTTTTGTATATTATTTTTTTTTTTTTTGTATTTTTTGCGTACTTTCGCTTTGCTTCATTAATGGATTGTCAGCATTAAGTACTAAAGTATTGCATACATAAATATACAGATGTACGTGCGTATGTGCGTGTACGTATGCCTTTGTGTGTGTGTGTGTGTGTGTGTGTATGTCTGTGCGTAAATGTTTATGTTTTTGTTTCAAGTGTGAAATAATGACGTGCGTATATGAATGTGTGGCTTTGTATGAATGTGTGGATAATCATTATTTTTATCATCGTGTGCGTTTTGTCCATGAGTTGCTTTCGTGTTGAATACCAAAATTGAAATTACATTTAAAATATAGAAAATGTAGGAAAATAGTTTTCTTCCGCTTATTACAACATTTCGTACGAAATATGTGTTAACCACTAATTACGTCGCCTGGAAAAGCTTTCGCTACAATTTCTTTGTAATACTTTAGTTAAAAAGAAAGAAAGAAAAAAAAAAAACGTAATAAAATTCATGGATATAAAATACGAAAGGATACCTTGTAATCTGCGAAGTTGTAAAATGCATTTATCTTACAAATAAAAATACTCGAAGAGATAATAACAACAGCCAGGGACATATAAATAATACCATAAACTTCACCTTGAGAATAAAGCCATAGTTTACATTTTATTTATTTTTATTTATGTCAACCGCATTGCCTTTTATTAATTTGATCTTTCGCCCCTGAGTAGCAGCAACTTTCCTCTTTCCAAGAATGCTGCGAAGTCTTTTATAACTTTTAGCAAAATTACGAATTAATTTGAAACAGATTTATCGTGCTCGTCCATGCGTCTAACCCTTTAGGATTCTTCCGATTTCTTTGGTTCGGGAGTGTCTGACGTTAGAAAGCCCTCGCCAAACAAGTGGTGGTGGTATTCTGCAGATAGCCTTGTATTCACAGATGTTATGGTGGGACGTTACAATCGTTCCTTGGCAGGATCTAGCTCGTGGAGAAGCTGGTGATGAAACGTAAGGGGTGATTGCGATGTTAATATGGGTTCGTGTTATCACATAGAAAAGTTCCGGAACTGATGGTCCTTGAGACCCCTCCATTAGCTAAACAATTAGCATTTTCGTTCCCTTCAGTATGCAGATATATGTCATGGTGCTTGCCCACCTCTTTCAAGGTTTGGAAGCACTTCAGCACGAGCCTAAAAGGTTCAGAAGATCTTTAAGGCTGCCTGGCTGTCGCAGTGAGCGGAAGATCAGTTCTTTTTTGCTTTGCCTTCTTTGGCACTCAGAGGCATATACGGAGTTTATTATAAAATTGCGTTTATATCTATTTTTAACTACAATTGTGTTCAAAGAATATTCATAATAGTACATCTTGGATATTTTCCAAACACCATCGAAAGATGGGAAACATCTTTGTATTGTCAAACGTTCGCACCACCCAAGAGCAAACTTCACAGACAAAGCATATACGCAAAGCACATATATATTCTTCATCAGTATCGAGTTCCGAATCGATGCAAGTATGTCCTTTTGTCCGCCTATGGAATATTTCTGGAAAACGTTGTCAAGGTCGCAAAAACTCACTTTCAGTTTGTCAAACTCATTAGAAATTTTTATACGCAGCTTTGTATTGAAAATGGATCAAATCGGTCGAAGGACGCGCACTGGAAACGTCTTCATATTCAAAACCAAAAAATTGAGTTTCTTTGCCCTTACTCAGAAACTAGCACAAGTCAAAACCTCCATCAAAATTTCTCTCTATATTCTATGGGCGATCTTAGAGAACTTGTGCCATGGCCATTCAAGATTTTAGAGATTCCATTTTTCCTACTTTTTTTTTTTTTTTTTTTTTTTTTTTTTTTTTTTTTTTTTTAAGACACGTACGTGTGTTGGGCATAGAAAATTCCTCTACAGTTGAATTTTATTTTCTCTTTTGAATTTAATTTTCCGGCTTTGTTTTTATTATACGCTTCCTTTTTACACTTTCATAACACTTTCAAATTTTATAGTTTAATGCCTGCAAGTTATATCCAAGGGGAAATAATATTTTTTACGGACTTTAATTTTTATCTCAACTTTTTCCATAATTATTATAATGGTCACTAAATAACTTGGAAAATAAAAATGGCAAAAAAACTTCCCTTCATACATATTAACCTGTGAAGGTTGCGAAAAAAAAAAAATGTGGGAAAACTATCATCTGGTTAGTGCTTCAGTTAAATCCTTAAGAAATTTTACCATACACAATACAAATTATGGTAACATATGTGTGCGAAGGGACGGGACTTACATGAATTATCAAAATTATTTCATTTTTCATAATGTTCCTTACAAGTAAAATTTCTGTTTACATTTATTAAATAATTCTTTCCTGCTCTCTTAATCCTTCTTCTTTTACTTTTCTCTTTTACTTTCATTCATATCGCTGTTGTTTCTAATAAATAATAAAAATTCAAAAAATACTCTCATAATTTGCGTACAATAGCTTTAGGAGATGCTTTCACGAATCCACAAGTGTCATCCGAGCAACATTTCGAATATATTACAATTCTCTCTATTCGCATTCAAGCAAAGAACCTAACGTACTTTACAGCAACATGGAAATGAAAAGGAACTAAATCTTATAGTGGTGTCCTAAATATAATTTAAACAATACAAATACCTGTAACTACATATTTTCATTTTTACATATATATTAAACTTAGGTGAACTCAAACATGTCCAAGACATGCATAAAAGCTATTTGCGTGTTACCCTTAATCCAGAATAGTTAATTAGATTATTTTCTTATTCATTTTTATACCCTACATCACTTGTGATAGAAGGGTATATTAAGGATGTACGGACGTATGCAACAAACCAGAACGACTCGACATAGATCCACGTTCAATTATAAAGAAATATACAGAGAATGATTCCGAATCAAACTAAGCTTGTCTACCTTTCTGTCCGTCTGTCTGTCTTGTTGCCTTTTCTTCCATTTGTAGCGCAATTTTTGAAATATTTTAACGAAACGTGGTACACTGATGTGCGTTGCCCTAAGGACGAACACTATTGAAAATGGTTCGGATCAGACCACTTTTTCAAACACTTCCCATATAACACCATATGAGTAACTGTAGGTGTAGGGTAAGCTATTCAATGGTCAGCGGTGCCATATTATAATATTTTCAGTTGTTAATTTTTAAACTGAATATTTGTTCGAAAGTTGAAACTTTTTTCAATACATTTTTCTTAGTCTTCCGCTATAACTCGCGTATGGCTTAATGCAGCCACTCTTCGAATAGTTTACGAAATCAAAATGATTTTTTTTGTAAATTTATATTTATATAAAAATCCCGCTAACAGTCAATGCCACTCTTATAGAAAGTATGACTGCTTAGTATCACATTTTATACGTAAAGGTTTTTCGTTTGCTCTTATTTTGTATTCAGTTGATAAAAGAAAACATTTGATTATCAGATGTTGTAGTTGTATAGTTCTAATCTCCCTAAAGGAAAGTATGGGTTAGTTATCAAGATTGACGAAGACCCCAGCGAATTGTTCTTCAACCGCCTTTACTTCTCTTGTTGCTGCCCTGTCGGGTAAATAGGTCGATTAGCTTCTAAGTCGATTTTCGCGGGTTCAAATTTCATTACGGATTGACTGACCACACTTGCCAGTAGCTATAGTGTATGCTCTGTCGGTAAAGGCATAACACTTATCAATTTGACACACCACCCAGGCTAGGCTACGAACACTCTCTTCAATAGTTTTGCCATTTCTTTCGGATCAATCATCATGTTACAAGTACAGGGGATGATTACTTGTCTGATTGATCGAAAAAAATGTGACAACCGTAACAACTCAGAGCGGTGTGTGATTGATGCAAACATGAATATGTAGGTAGCTATCGGTAGAGGACACTATCGTGTTACAATTAACGACATTTTGAACGGTATAATTAGCTGTTTTATTAAATTGAGAAACCACTACAAGACTGCACACGTTTTCGATAATAAATCATTTAAAGACCTTATGATGAGAACCCTTTCCTTCTCTGCCCTGTTTTCATAGCTTGACACTTGTTTTTCTGCGAGAGTGATCTAACCGGTAATAAACACAGTCAAGCGGTTTTCTGATCAAATTATTGCAATGCCGGTTAAATGCTGTGGTGAAAAATAATATTAACTAGGACTATATTTAATTGTTGTTAATTTGTATGTGTGGTCTCCTACATCCCATAAAACATTTATGGAACTTAACTCATTGCTTTCTCACAGCACTCAATGACGAAACGAAACTGAAGTTGACAACAACCAACATTTTTTTTTTAATAAAACTATTGATGTTCTAATAAAAATATCATAGCCAAGGATAAGCGATAAATCATTTTCGTGCAGTATAGATCCTAAGCAACATAACTCTTTAAAAATCTCCTTCTCTGTGTGCCATTCCGTTCGGTTCATCCCCCGTTTTTGTTTTTTCTTTTGTTTTTCTATACATGTTTCTGGGAGAATAACGTGAAAGCTTTTTCTCATATCTCGATTAGTGTTCTCGTGTTAGTGGGAGAAAGTTTAAGTTAACGCAAAATGAAAATGTATTCACCCGGAACGACATAGATTTTCCCAGACAACTGTTAATTGTAACCAACAGTTTTACGGTTACGGTCAAAGCGTTTACAACAATTGGTCGGTGAAACGAAACTACGGAAAGTTTTTTTTTTTTTTTTATAAAATATATTCATATATATATAAATTTGGTTGTGTATGTTTGTGTGAGTGAATTGAATTGAATTGAATTGAAATTCTTTTCAAATGTTTTCGTGTTAAATTGTAAAAAACAAAAAAACGCGCTCACATGAATTAAAAGCACAGGAAAGGAAAACAATATATAAATATATGTAAATATATATATATATATATGTGAACATATGCACATATACAAGAGTAAGAAAGTTGTAAAGAATTGTGAATAAAGACTTCATTTTTATTAAAGACTTGTGTGCTTTTGTGGTTTTCTCCTTAATTTTTACTAAATAACTTTTGTTAGCTTTGCCTTTGTGTGGTTGTTGAATGTTTATTCAATTTATGCCTAAAAACTTATTTAAACTTTCAACATTTTTGCGCGCTTGACTTACTTTATTTTCAACTTTTGAAATGTAATTAAATTCTGGTTTCCTTTTTAAATACCCTTTCATGATAATAATAATAACAACAACAATAACAATAACAATAACTGTAAACACATAACAAACATTTTTTCTTCCATTAGTACGGTTAGAGCTTGAAGAGTTTTTTACCATATTTTCTTTCTTCTTCCTATTTATTATCATATTGTTGCCGCTGCTGTTATATTTTGATTAAAGTTTATAATCGGATCTAATGGAAAAATTCAAAGCATATTTTTTATTGCTATTGTTAGGCAAAATAAATAAGTGTGTTTTCAATGTATGTACGTGCGTAAGCAACCATTAAAAGTAACCTAACTAAGAAAGATCTACAAACTTCGTAAAAAAAAAAGCAAAACAACAACAATGACAATAAAATCTAAATCAACAATACGAGGAATATGTGACCTCCTGCTCTTAAGGAAACGTGCATGTTCGAAATAACGAACTAAGTAAAAGTAAAACGAATCCTGGATACCCATCATCCTCCACATACACATATATGTATATAGAAATTTAAATGTTTTACCAAAAATGACTTGAGGCAATTTGGGAACCTTGGCCCAGAAAAAAATCTTCATCTTATTAAGTGTAGTGCCGAGAAAAGTATTTGAAAATTTTTTTTATACAGGATTGGACCTGGAAATCCACCACCAATAGAACTGCGATCGTTACCTAGGTCGTAAGCTAGGTCATGTCATCCATTCATTGGATTTCGAGCAAAATTCATAACTTATCGGGTACTACGTCTACTACGTACTGAAAATTATAGTCGAGCCAGCCCGACAACAACAAACGTCAACAGGCACTTATTTAAGATTATCAATAAACTGGTTGAGAGCGTTCTTCGTGGAAAGGTTTTGCAATTCAAGGGCGTAGATTTTAATCGATTGAATCTAGTAGAGCAGTCTCGAACTTAAGCCTGCACCAAAACACATTTTTGCTACAAAATCATTCCAAACGACCTAAATGGTGTGAAAGTTGTTGAGCGCTTCTGTTTCTGTAAGGGAATAAACACGCAAAAAAGAAAAGTCAAAAGAAAAAAGTAATAATTTTATTGCAGACACAAGTGGTACTTTATTTACCAAGTCTGAAAATGAATTTAAGTGCTTTTGTGACTTCACGTACTAGCAGGAAGTAATCGATTCCAACTTATTTTCTTTATTAGAATTTGGTTTTATTTATTTATTTATTTATTTATTTATGTACTTAGAATGACTAAACTAAACATGTTTGCAGTTTGAAAAGTTTTATAAAGACATGTAAAAACATTGCAGTCGATCAAGGTCGACTATCCAATGCCCTGCATTGCTTTACCTAAAATAATTCTTCAATTATTTTTGGGATTAAATTCGAAAAACTGTAACTTGTTTCTATGTAAGAGCATGTTTTCCATGAGAGCCTCATTTGGATCGCCGCCCGGGAACTACATTTCATCATAAAATTATACCCAATTAAAGAATTAAAAATTGAAAGCCTTATATGGCGGTGTAAAGTGCAAAAAATAGATCTTTATGATTAAAATTTGCTGCAACTAATTTTTATATGACATTACTCATGCCATGGACCGAAGCCATGGCATCATGAACTATGATATAAAAAATTTGATTTTTTTCCCTTCCAAAAGTGAAGCTTTCATAGAAATGTTTAAAACTCCGTAATACTACTACTGAGCGGTTTGAAAAATTCCAATTTTTTTCCATATAACGGTTTTTTCAAAAGTAAAGCTTTATGTGGGGAATGGGCCCCATCCATTTTTCATAGGCTCCATACTTGAATAAAAACACGTAAAGTCTTAGGTCCTTCTAGGTATTACATACATTCGCATGGCCTTAATTTATTCTTGAAAGGTCCGCGTAAATCACCATCAATCACTTTCGTATCTATAGTGAGTGCTCAGTCGTTCACTGCTGGGGCATACATCTCCTAGGCTACAGCCACTTCTCATCTCTTTCTCATTCTTCGCTTTTTTGACTGAGTGACTGAGTAAAAAGAAAACAAAAAAAAATCCCAACTGCTTTAGGGTAATTCATAGATGTGTTTGTGTATGGATTCGGGGTAAATCGGTGAATTTTGGTCAGCTTACGGAAGGGATCCAAAGTTTTTTTATAATTTTTTTTGAATGGAAACAAAATGCAAATTCCTCGAGATGATTAAGAAAAACACAGTTTTTTAGATAGTAAAACAAAACAAGACCATAGCCATCCTGACTAACCGTTTCTATTATAAGTGGTTGTACGGCATGCAGCTATCGCAAAATTGAATTTAAGAAAGAAAAGAAAAAAAAAAGACAAACCACTTAACCTACATACCTTTAGCTAGTGAGACGAGTGGAAGGATTCTAAAAATATTGATTTTCTAATTATTGGCGAGTGTTTGATTTATTCAATTTTCGTTGAAAAAAAAATAGCAATCACTTATGAACTATGAAATTATATTAAAATTAACTTCATTAGGAATCTTGCTATTAGATATAATGAAAAATTCGAATGAAAGAAATAAAAATTATGTTGTGTGTCGTTGTCAAATACCGTCATTAGAGCAATTGCAAGCGCATTGAAAGTTTTAGAATGCCTTATAGAAATGTGTTTTCACCATTAATGTCCTTTTCGATTCAAACATTCCTCCTCATACTCTGCCTTCGAAGTGTTTACGCTAAAGCGTGACTTGTTTATGGCAAGACGGAGTCGTGTTTTGTTTTAAACGTTGTCTGAAGCGAAATAATAGACAAGACGGCAAAAAATCTACAATTTTATATTCGAGTTCATAATTACCATCACAAGCTATTAATTTCTTGGCTACTCCCTCACCCATTTGGATCAGCTCTTAATCTCATTCAGAATCACTTTCTGAATCGATCAGGGCAATAAACAGTGGGTCTATGATATAAGATATGAGCTCAAGCGAAAGTGATTCTGAATCGATTAAAGCTTGTCTGTCCGTCTGTCCGCCTATTGATGTAGTCTTGCATTTAAAGTAGAATTATTCGATATTTTGATGAAATTTGATACACTAACTATGCTTTCAACTCTCTATCTGGCATATCATCTATGAAGATATTTCCAAATCATTAGGGGAAAGACCGTGAAATTTTACTAATTTGAATTTTGCGCAAAATGTTAAGACATTTTTTCATTTCGTTGTCTCTGATAGAATCTACTCGATATGCACTTAAATATTCACGTTTACACCTAACATGAAGTAGATAACATTAAGTAAATGCGAAGAGAGTAATGATCAACAGTTTCAAGCGAAAATTTTATTGATACTTTTTAAATCGGCCTTTTCAGGGACGCTACGTTAATGTATGTACCTTTGTTTGACAATGCCTTGAAAAGTGAACTTAAATGCATTTTGCAGACCTGTGGTTTAATACTAAACAAGTTAGGAATCAACAGATAGGAGGCATTAGTCTTCGATTTACTTGGATAAAAAGTCGAAATTTCGAGGAAAAATTGTTGCTCATGCAATGAATTTTTTTTCTTTTGAATATTCTAGAAGGCTGCAAATATCTATCAAGCTAGCAAAAAAAAAAAAAATTTAATTTTTCCTAAAGATAATGCTAAACACATTTAGCTATCAATTAATTATCGATTTGTTTACAAGGAAAAAAATTATGTATTCAAGGACTACGTAGCCTTTTAGTATTATATTCTTGGTATTATATATAACTGTTAACATAAAAATGTTCTTCTTCGAAAATTCAAATTTGTTGAATATTTTAACGGCTCGACACGCTAAGAACAACTTTTTGTTTAAAACGTTAAGCTGGGCTGTCTATTCTAGCCTGATAACGCTATAAATTATGTTAAGCCGAAGTGTCTGCAGTTGAATAAGTTTTGCATTTCTTTTTGCTTTTAGCCTAATAGCATCGCATTAGCCACAATATGCTGATGGGATTATTTCACGTTGCTTTTCAAATTGAAAATGCAATGGTTTTCTTTTTCCATACAGGTGGAGCATTAAATCTCTTAAAGTCAAACCTTTGCAACGTATATCGGATATAATCCGTTTTTTTTTTTTTTTTTTGCTTTTTCTACTCATCGCGCATACTTCATGTGGCGAAAAGATCTGTTAATTTAAGCAAAAAAAAAAAAAAAAAATTGAATTTTCTTTAAGATTAGAAACTTGAATGTGGGCAAAAGCAACTTCATAAGCACACAGTAACATAAGAGCTTCAAGTTCCCTGTAAATCGAAAACATGTGGGAAAATGTTTGTAAACAAGTTGAATATTTCATTCGAAGCCCTCGATCACTGTTAGCTATCGCCAATTGGCTGTATTGCGGCTATATTATCAGTTGATTTGTTACATAGGCAAACATATGCAGCCTGTTTTTAATCAGAGTTGGAAGAATCATTTACAACAAATGCCTTATCGGCGACGCCGCATCCTTAATGCGATTTTACATAAGATATGACGAGCCCAATGAATGGAAAAACGACTTGAAGTGTGCTTTAAATTTTTATCTCGAATCAACAAATCCTTATATGATCACTACATCCTTGAAATACGGAATTTATTTACCTCTATATACTAATCTTTATATTGCTTTATGTTAGGTAACTAAATCGCTTTCACGGCCGTTCTCTTGAAATCTAGTCTAATCGATCTCGGAAGTAAGAATTTGAAAAATAAATATCAACCTATCAACCGATTTGTATGATTTATATGATCACGATCTCCTTGAAAGACGGAATTGATTTACCTCTGTATGGTAATCTTTATATTGCTTTATGTTATATAACTAAATCACTTTGACGGCCGTTCTCTAGTCTAGTCGATCTCGGAAGAATGAATTTGAAAAATAAAAATCAACCTATCGACCTATTTATATGATCACTATCTGCTTGAAAAACGGAGTTCATTTACCTCTATATACTGATCTTTATATTGCTTTATGTTATATAACTAAATCGCTTTCACGGCCGTTCTCTTGGAATCTAGTCTAATCAATCTCGGAAGTAAGAATTTGAAAAATAAATATCAACCTATCAACCGATTTATATGATCACTATATCCTTGAAATACGGAATCGATTTACCTCTATATACTAATCTTTATATTGCTTTATCTTAGGTAACTAAATCGCTTTGACGGCCTTTCTCTAGTCTAATCGATCTCGGAAGTAAGAATTCGGAAATTAAAAATCAACCTATCGATCGATTTATATGATCACGATCTCCTTGAAAAAAGGAGTTCATTTACCTCTATATACTGACCTTTATATCGCTTTATTTTATATAACTAAATCGTTTTAACCGATTCCATTCAGCGAGGCGTTAGTGTAGCATGCTTACATTTTATCAATAAATCAACTTTAAGGCGGTAAAAAGTGGTTTTTGGTAAAATATTTCTCCTTTAGTTTCAAAGCAATCTTGCTCGTAGTAAATAGAAATTAGTAATCATCGAAAGAAAGGGGTAGGAAAGTGCGTAAAGTCTACCTTTGAAATCTTTTCAAAGTTTTCCATTGATCTGTTTGGTTATAAAATTCTCGAACATTTCAATAGCAATCTTTGTACAACAGGTGGCCTACATTCTCAAAATCATATTTGACAAGCGTCGAGTTCATGCATGTGGCACTACACCACAGATAATTATTCATATGCTTTTTCCTTTTGTTGTTTATAATGGTCTTTGTCTTTGAAAGCCTTCAGCTAATTTCTTTTAAGGTAATAATAAGGACAACTGTAAGGGCCTACACTTTTAATTGCTTTCTAAAGGGAAATTCAAATGATTGAATATTTGCCAGTTCTAAGTAGGCTACGTACCCAGTTTTGAACTGAACAGAGCAGTGGAAAAAGCAAAATTCATTTCTTTACAGCAAAGTTCCAAGGCTGTTGTAATCAGTCGACCACACACAACTTAGTTTTGCTAACGTTTCTTGCATGGCTGATGCACTGCAAGCACGAATGTCATTGAAAGATTGGTTTGCTTTCATGAAGGACTCAACAGCATCGATTGTTACTGATGGCATTCCCTAGTTGTGGTTACTTTGTCGTACGTCGAGTCATCATACATCACATCCAGTTAGTCCTTTAATGTATTATGAATGTTAGGGTTATTCGTTCATGATGATGATGGTTCTCTTGCCATGGATTATGTTTTGCGCTTCAGACATTTCATCGTTCCGGCTACATCGCGCTGATACTTTCCTTCGAAAAAAGACAGTTTTTTTTTATACATAACTCTAGCTATTCGAAAATAAATAAAAAGAAATACTTTTACACTTTATTGAGATAAATAGAGATAGAGCTTAGCCTAAAGGTTGCCAAATCACTGGTCAGCGCGATTCCTTAACTAGTACTGCGGTCACGGAATCTCTTGAAAATGCTTCACAATTCACTCTATGCTTAGTGTAGCGGATAGAAAAATCATAATGTCGATGTAGCCGCCAAATAAAAGTCCTATTTAGGACTCCAGACAAGTAACACATTTTTTTAAATAGCAAAAGTATATCATCTGATAGACGATGATAGTTGACGTTTTAATTGGAATTTTTTGTGTTGAACATAAATCGTTAACAAACGCAATCGTTTATGAACGCAATTTGCCACCTTCTCCTTCTCCACCTTTGGAAATAACATTCAAATAGAAAAGGCAACGTCGTGCGAATACGACAGCAATTTAATAATTCTGTCGTGTGTGTCGAGATTTTCTTTTGTTTTGAAATAGTGACAATGATTTTTTTTTTCATGAATGAGTGGCGGTGCCGATGATATTAGTTCTTATAATAGCTTCCAGTAGCTAACGACTAACTAACAACTTCCTTATCTCTTCCAGGCTTCTTCTTTAAAGGCTTTTTCAATGATTCGTTTGACTACACCTTTCCACGCGTCAAAAGAAACACACGAGTCACAATACGGCAAATTTCAAAACTAACTTCCTTAAATACCTTTTCTGCCACAAAATATGACCTCATAAAGTATTTTAATTTAAAAAGTCAACTGCTAAGCCCTGTACTACTTTGCAAAAGCCTCGATCCAAACCACTTTGAATGGTTTGCAAAGCAAAAACTCAAACTTCATCAAAATATCTGCAGATTGAGAACAAAAGTGCTTGGACAGTTACCAGATAGACGAAAGCGCTATAATTGATCCAGAAAATAATTCTGAATTTGCTGGGCATAGCAGGAGATGGATCGATGTCAAGTCGTTCTAGTTTGTACATGCATTTCTAAAAGCTCAACATAACCTATGTGTGTGTGCGCGCATGTATATGTGTGTAGGTGGCTTCGTGTCATGAAAATGTCTTTTATGTTAACATTTTGAAAGTTTGTTATACGCCAAACTCGTATAACGATAGCATGCTCACGCATGAATTCATATATACACCAAGACCCCGCTTTACGTCGGAGATATGTTCCATAACAATACGATGCAAAAGGTATCGCAGTTTTCTGTAGGCAATCACATAAAAATCAA
>KK502576.1:273379-300725 GCA_000688735.1 Glossina austeni
GAGAGAAAGAGAGAGAGAGAGAGAGAGAGAGAGAGCATGGCTGATCGTATTCATTTTTTAAATTTCTTGGCGAATATAAAACACCCGGTAATTGAATTACGAAAAGAGAGAGAGAGAGAGAGAGAGAGAGAGAGAGAGAGAGAGAGCATGGCTGATCGTATTTATTTTTTAAATTGCTTGGCGAATATAAAACACCCGGTAATTGAATTACGAAAAGAAATCCTTGCGGCAGTAAACAACAGGCAATTGCAGGCATTATGACGATAATTAAGTTCTCTATATCCGAACTATGTTACTTAAACCTCACTTTCATCTGAAATGGTTTGAATGAATTGATTTATCCAATAAAAATTAATTTCAGTAGGCCCCCTGAACTAGTGGCTACCTCCCATACATCGGTAAACCCATAACACTTGCCGATTGAACACACACACCTACTTCTCTGTGGCCGACACCTCGCTATCTCAGTTTCTTTCACCACTTCTTGCTGACCGTCGACTTGTTACGCGAATAGGGGACATCCCCTGAAAAAAACCTCACCTTTAAATGCACACATATGTCCCTATGACAGTTTTGAAAGACGGCTGTCATTTCTTCTGTAATTATATAAAAAACTGAAGTGTTCCCACGCGAAAGTACCATCTTTGAGCTTTAAATTTAGTTATATGGCCAAACCGTTGACAACAAAGCTTTCATGAGTTCGATTCCTATCAATAGAAAAGCATTACTTTTCCTCATCAATCTCAAGTTTGGTTGAATCGTCTTGAATCGCGCATGAAGTCGGTGGCATTCTGCATCGATGAAAGGGCCAAATATTCGTTTAGAGTTGTTACGCGGTGACATGGTCAAGCATAGCCAAGAGATGCTACTGACAACAGCTGATGGGTCGATTATTATAAGAAAAACACTTGTAATGTGCAAAACGATTACAGTGTTACTTGCCAGCATGACGCGTATTGTGTGTGCTATTGTAATGTATTCCCTGGACATTCCTTCTTTCAATTAATACTATACTAGTTTCAATCTTTGCGGGCAGCACTTTCGTTCTTGTGAGGGGAAAATGGGCTTTTCGCTGTGGACAATGCTTTACATCTTTACATAAATCTTTTGAACCATTTCCTTGAAATAAGCCCTGACTGACTTGCTCCGTTATTTTCCTATATGCACATCAGCTACTCCGGTTAAATATCAGAAGTTCGAAAGCATTGACGTTTTTCTCATTTCGCCTGCAGTACAAGCACCTACGCTGTAGCGGTTACAGCAGCGTTGCGTTTTTCTGCTAATTTCTTAATCGCTTTCAGTCATTGTTGTTTTTCTGACAACTTTGCAGGAAAGTGAAAACATCTTCACGCAAAATAGGTAAATGAATAGTTTACGGGAAATGATTTGTTTAAAAAGGTTTACTTGCGTTGTTCTACTGCAATGCTTTCATTTCCATTAAAATAATTTACTCTAAGCTGCGTTATCTCAAATCCATTTTCTGAGAATAATTTACTCAGAGTGATTCAGCTTAAAACTTACACTTAATTTAGTTTACCAGTAATGGTTTACTTAAAAATATTATCACGTTTTAATAGAATTTTCTCTCTCGTAATAATTAAGTTATTATTACAACTACGACTGCAGACAAAGTTGCAAAGCTTTTAATTTAATATATGATTAGATTTGGTGAGTGTTCAGATCATTAGAGACGAAAGAGTGCGACTGTATGAAGCGTAAATCCCAAAAAAGAAGCGACCAGATCTTTTTAAATATTTTTTACATTTTACATCACTTGTGTGTATGACGAATACACACGTCATGATCCATCCATTCGTCCTTGTTGCAGTTTCTCACAAAATATTGTCATCATAACTGTGTGTTTGACATGACAATGTATTTTAGAAAATATTTTTATCATTTTGTCAAGTTGTTTCCGTACAAACTAATTTCATATGACACATATTTTGTATTTGACGAGTGTAGAGAGTGTACAGTTAACTAGATGCACGCAACACCCACAAGGCCTTCAGATAGAAGCACATTTCATTATACCGATATAAGCTTATCTGTCCATCGGTCCGTCTTGTTTCAACTTGGAGGTTGAAATTTTTGTGACATTTCGATGAGATTTGTCGTATCAATGTGTTTGATCTCAGAGACAATGCTGTTGAAAATGGTTCGGATCGAATCAGATAATACCAAGTCGCTATGTATGGAATTGGTGGGGCTTTTGCTTGCTTTATTTCACATTTTTCTGATGTTGTTTAATAAAGTTTCACACAGCTTAATCTTCCGCAAGCGTATACACATATCGACTCAATTCGATTAAAAGTTGAAAGCGAATAAATTCGAACAAGATTTTAACATCACGCCAAAAACAAGTTACTATCGAATCCATCACTATCTACCAATTCGTTTTTTTCTAACTTAATCCATAAATCCTTCATTTCCATTTGATCCGTTTGTCAGATTTGTGTGTCAGTGTGTCTTCTACTTTACTTTCGAGTGCGTGCTTTGATTTGCTTTTTTACTCAAGCAATGTCATTGCATAGGATTTTTAGTGTTTTCTCTCTATTCTGCTGTTTTTGCTGTTTTTGCTGTTTTTGCTGTTTTTATAGTAGCGCGTTTAGTTTATTTAAAAATAAAATAAACATTTATCTGCATACCTATGGCTTAATGTAGACAGACAAACATATTGTGTGGGTGTGTTTGTTATTCTTTACGTATAAGAATTCTTGCCAGTGTTTAAAGTTGATTGTTTACGTTGCTTCAAAAAATATTTTCTAAGTGTTTGGGATGAGCGTAAGATAAATTTATGAAGTGTTTGAAGGTTTAGTAAATAAATCAAAATTCTCTCAACAAACACTATAAGGAACGTTAAATATTTTAAACAACTGATATATATTTTTTTCAGGGTTTGTAGTATAGTCAAAGTACGAAATGTGTGCACGTGTATGTGTATGCTTGCGAAAAGTAAATAATAATAATTCGTTCTTCCTTAACTTTTGTATAAAATGTAATGCGACATTTAATAGCAAAAATTTTTTTATTTTGGGATAAGTAACTTACAAAAGAAAATTTGTCCAATCTTATATGAAGATTTATGAAAAAAAGAAGAAGAGAATGGCGTTCAAAGCCAAAATAATCAGTTAGCATTCATGTGCCACACAAAAGAGCAATTTTAGCTTTTAATAAGCCGGACAAACGGACTAATAGTATCGCATCGAAAAATGTTTGTTTTCTGTTCACAAAAGAGAGAACATTATCCAATTCATTATAAATAATTCAATCCACTTTAAATCTTACAACTGAATGCATAAGTGGTTTCATTCATAAACATGTAAAAACGCAATACTGAGCCCCAGTCCACCAATGTAAACCCTACGCCACTTTACTTAATACACTCATGCATAGAGCGATTTTCCACCACAAGGTTTTGTATGGGGGTTGGGAGAAAAAGTGGTCCGATCCGAACCATTTTCAATATACCAAATTTCATTACTGGCTGGAAAGTTCAATACAATAAAATTACATGGACAGACGGACAGACAGGCTTAGATCGATTCCGAAAGTGATTCGGAAAGTGTTGATCGACATTATAAAACGTAGGTGTATCCCAAATCCTTCTAGGTATTGCATACGTCCGCGCAAGCTCAATATATCCTTGCACACAAGTTACGTAGGGTATAGAAATGGTTACGATTAAACATTGCCTCGCGGTGACAGCGAAAAACTGTAAATAATCTGTCAAAAAGTTTGTTACAACTTTGTTTTGTATTTCTGCTGTTTTTTCTTTTGTTTTTTTTTTCAATAAAAAGTTTTCAGCATTTTTTAAAAGCGAATTATGTGGAAAATCCAATTATCTTAAAAACCTGCTAGAGTTTACAATCAACCTATGGTAATGGAAATGTTTGAATAAGCGAAAAAACTTTATTGCATTTCAATTACATCATTATAACCGAAAGTAAGTGGAGCAAGTGGAAGAGAGCAATGAATGGCGTTTTATAGAAATTGAAGTAGAAAATTCTAATTGAATGAAACACAACCTTTGACAGTCTGGCATGGGTTTTGTGAGCGCCATACTTGAAGAAATTCCTTCTCTACCTCTTCCTACATTCGTCAGTCCAATCATTTATTCCTTCCCCTAATACAGTTAATCATTCGTTATCGTTCTACAATTCCAAAGCTTGTACATTATATTCATCTGAACCGCTCATTGGCTGCCATGATTCAAATTAAAAAAATTTAATTTTATTAATTTTCAGCTGCTTTCCACAGTAAAAACGACAAATTAGATTTTGTTGCTTTATAAGGGCTTACTTTTCGTGAGAATCCCTGCATATGTTACGGTGATGATGATGATGTTGATGTGATCCAAATTTCCTTCGCTTCATTTTTATACCATATCGCTCCAATGGGCAAATTTTCATCCTAAAATAATATTTTAAAAATTAGACTTCTCTGGCGTATAAGAGATTATTTTTCGTGAAAGTGCTTATACGCGGCGATGTCACAAAATAAAAGCTACACCATCGAAATTTGATATCTATTAAGTCATATATCAAATCAAATCCTTATTTGGTTAGGAATCGAAACAATAGGCGTACATAGTCCACATGCGGTAACTTTCACCTTCGGTTCATTGCCTCATTCAATCCAAATTTCTCAGAACAACTTAGAATGCCGGAATACTATTCAATGACTCGATGACGTTTATCGCGAAATTTTGAAATTTGGCTTTTTATGTTATGGATGGAGTGGTCCGAAATGTGATTCGACACAATGCTTCCCCTATAAGATTCGTCCTTGGGCCAAACTACGTCAATATCAAAGTATCTCAAAAATTGCGACTTGCACACAAGTTGAACACAAGTATACAGTGCTGCAGAGCATACTTGGTCGTTGACTGTGTCCGTAGTATGTATTCATTTGGGATTAGGAACACACTCATTACGCAGTGTTTGCTACTCATCTCTTGCTCTGTCGTCACTTCTTCCTGACCGTCACCATATTACAGGTACAGATGGCATCTCCTGTTGGTTATATGAAAAACGATTATCAAATATTTGTTAAAATTTGAAACTCAGTGCAAATGGGAAAATGTTTTCTTAATGCTCAACTTGGCAGTGTCAACAAATCCAAATAATTTTGGAAACTTTTAAAAATTTATTTCGCAAATAAAGCTCTCCACTTAGCTAGCGTTGCGAGTCTCTGATTGGGAAATAGTGGGAATTAACTCAATAAAAGAAAGATACGCTTGCAATTCTTTGGAAGAAAATCGAGAATTCTTGTTGTTTTTTGTTTATTTGCATAATTATTGGGTTAATAAAAGGCAGCTATTTACGTTAAACAAAATAGCTTTGAGTTAATTACACGGCACGTTAAATATGAATGAATAGCAAAATACATTATAATTGATATATACGTGAATATTCACACGACTAATTAAAATCATTTAGTATTATATAATTGATTTTGTAATGGCTGAATAATGAATATTTCGTTTCCAGTTAACTGGATCTGGACAAAAGAAGAATAAATGATAATTATTGTTAGTATTTTTATAAGTCAGATAAAATGGATTAAATAGCTGATTGTTAAAATAATAGAACGTTACGTTAGTGACGATTTAATCCTTCAACATATGTTGCGGGAAATTAAAATTAGCCTCCTCAAGTAATAGCGGTGATGAGAATTCTCCACTAATCAAATTTAACAACAAAAGGCACTCCAAAGGCAAGTCTTCTCTTATGAAGAAGAGAGCGATAAAAATAGACTCCCAGTTTAACTCAAGTAAAGTAAAAATAAGAAATTATTTCCAGACAGAGTCAATCAGATTAATATCGCATCAAAAATATCGAAATCAAACTTGCAGGCTTAGTGCTTAACTTGATGCATATTCTTGTACAGTCGACGCAATGGATATCTCTTCCATTATATAAGGGTTGTAAAATTCATGGGACCATCTTTTAATAAACTGCAGAGCACATCTCGCTTTAATTATAATCACTCTAATGGTCCGCCTATCTATAATATATGGAATCTGTATAGGCCTGCTTCTAAAAAATGCTAGTTTTTTTACATTTGTTTGTATATAAAGATACAAGACGTACGATACACTAAGCCTCTGTTAACATTGCTTAAGAAGATCTATAACTACGTCAGTATACGCGTGTAAATATGTGTGAAACTGGAATTGTCATATGTCTGAACTTGCCTTTCTATCTAAAATCCTTCTTGACTGCTATCGTGCCTGCGCTTGTATGGATCTAGCCTAACGGCTGGAGCTTTTTTTTTTTAAATTGGACAACTGATAACAATGACAATCCAATGTCCAATAACCATAGCTAGTAATCAATGACAGCCGTAATACCAGCATTTATCGCAACTCAAAAATACTTTTTCCAACAACAAAAATGCCAAATTACGAAGATTTCTGGACAGCACTTTTTGTTGTTCCGAATTGTAGTTGACAGGTGGATCTATCCTAGAAGTGCCAGGCGTAAAAATTTAATGTTGTTCCAGGCGAACCGTCCACATTGCTTTGGCAAGAAGACAATTTTCTGTGAGAGGAGAGGGAAATTCTGATGAAATGGTAAATACTAAACGCTATCAGGATCAATTAAGCGATTTGAACCATTCACTATCGTGACTACCAAGTCAGTGTTCAGGGGTCATATCCCAGTACGGTGGAACATACAGTCGGTTGGGCACATGTCCATGCGGCTATTCTCTATCCCTTTCCTCACTTGTCTCTGATCGTCATTATTTTACATGTATCGGGGACATCCGTGGAAATACTCAACTAGAAAGTGCTACCTCATGCGACGTGTTCATCAAACTTGAGTCCGATTACTACATCGGACATGCACTTGCTTAGCAGTGTTTCACTTCTTACGAACGAAATGAACGAAAATGACTTGACGACCGGCTTGCCAGAAAAGAGCAACAGGTTCTTTGACGTGGCAGCCAGAAATTGTCAGAAATGTAGGAGAAATGTATTTCTACTGATGGGCAATACTTGGAAAAATATATTTTCTTATCATTTTCATACAATATACGTATAAACAAACCTCTTTAATCCAACTGTATCTCCTATTATGATCAATTTTTTTGAGACACTCTAGTGTCTGTTTGACGCAGCCGATGACGAGGATCTATGTTAAAAGATAATGTTGCTATAAGAGCACAAAATTATGGTTGTCTTCCTTATCAACTATTGAACTGCTACACTCAACTGCTTTCGAACCCCGACGGAAAGACGTACCATATTTTGAGAATGTTGGTAAATGATGTCAGTTTGAGATAAATATTTTTTATTACAAAACCAGTAAAAGTAAACTACTACTACTTTCTTTGTTAGGGAACGTTCTTTCGAAGCTTCACCTGAACTTTGGAAAGTGCACGGCAGGCAGCCAATCAACTTGAAAAACAGAGTTTTGACTAAAGTTTTAAATAGAGTTGGTTTTAAGTACTTTTAAATGATGACGTCATTTGAAAAGTCGTCCCATCCCGTAATATTTAAGAGACTATTTAAGAAGGGAAAAGATGATCAAAGGAATGCACAAAACAACAGCATTACCATTTAAGAAAAATGTAACTTTCAACCAAATTTTAAACAATCAATGGTTTACGAATAGCATAAGTAACAGCATAAGTCGCCATATGCCCTACAATGCATATATATTATCGACTACTTTTAATCAGGTTAATAAAAGAACAGTTATATCAGCAAGTAATGAATTGAAAAGTGAAAAATATTAAAAAAGAGAAAGAAGAAATAAATGAAGGGAAATGAGAGACTGGAAAAGCCAAAAAATGCACACTATTGCTTCCACGCTGAGTGGCAAACTGGCAAACAATAAACTCGGTATACAAAACCATATGAACCGGAAAATAAGACTTCAATGCATACAGTATATCGTGGGTGTTTTATTACAATCAAGGCCGATATGGATACGTTTATCCATATTATTAACGTTGGTAAGGTTGTGTGCATTTATTCATAAGACAATTTCTCAATAGATTGCTTGAGGAAATTTTCCGTTCATCTATATATAAAGCACTGCTTGAGAGTAGTAGTGTATCTGTGGCGATAAATAATTCTACGTGAATAATAGATTTTTATAAATTTTTGGCGTTTTCACTTTAATTGTAATAAAAAAAAAGGAGAAGAAAGGCATTTTAATGACGTTTCTACATTTTCACTACATCTAATAGAGATATATTCATTTCGTCTGTTCGTCTGTGCCTCCATCTGTTTATCTATTGGTCCTTTAATTTTTTTTTTAGTGACGACGTAATAGCAGCGCACTATCACCCTTCCTTCCTTCCGTCCTTCTCTGGGGTCAACGCCATCCCCGAATCGCTTTCGCATCACATAGATATGGCACCTTATGGATTCTTGATCCTCATTATAACATCCTATCGCCCCCGTCCTCGCCTAAGATCGGTTCGTACGTTGCCTTCGCTTGCTGCACAATCAGGGCAAGGCCGTTCACATAATGCATCTATGTCGCTCCTCATAGGACGGAGCTCTATGGTACTCTTGCAGTAATCCTGTCTTCTCTTAAACCGTCGTCTGTGTCCTGGAGTACACTTTCTTTATACAAGCATCTATTTATCATTTTAACCAAGTACTTCGCTTGTTTAAACTTTTTATTTGGGTGTTAAAGGCGTTTCTGATGTCCAATGTGATGACAGCGCAACACCCTTTCGCCTCCTTGTTGTTTATGGTGCCGAGAGAGACTACTTCTTCAATAGTATCAATAATCAATCAAATACTTGTCGGTCTATCTTCCCTATCACCCGTACAAAACATGTCCGTTTGACCGGCTGTCCATATATCTGTATGCCCCTACGTCTGTCCGTCTTTGTTTCGATATATCGACAACATTCTCCCGGTCACAAATTTGCCAAAATATTGAAATTTCTTGCGCGCAGATTGACATTGAAAATGAACCACGCCTACGGTACAAAGCAAATTCAGAACAATCCAGAACAAGCTTATTATGCTCTTGGCTTAGAAACTACAGTACCTGTAAAAAGTTGCAAAATTAACGAGGCTGAGCTAATAGCGTTAAGTAAAGAAATTTCATGTTTTTCTCTTCCCTTTGTTTAAGTGGATTTTAAGACAGAGGCGACGAGTATAAAAAATTCGTTCAGGGCTGAAGGTGATTTTTCTTACTTATGATTACAGTTATTACGTCCTTTGCATTTGCGTATCTACGAAAAGCATTTTAATGTCTTCTACTTTCACTGTACACGTAAGTGTGAGTGCTAATAGTTAGGTTTTCACGCTTTTAAACAAATTCACACAAGAAATTTGCACGAGAAACATTTAACTAGGCACGTGTATATGTGAATTCATAATACATAAAACAACAAAAAAGGCTTTATTGAGTTTGATTAGAAATTTAATTAAACAATTTTCTGTATTACGCTACGCAAGTGCCTGCATGTGAGTCTTCAATTTATTTATTAATAAAAAGTGCAAATGTCATGAAACATTACACAACCCTACGTACCTTCACAAGGACTAAGCTCTTTTAAATCGGGGCTTCAATAGGGAGATGGGGTCCGGAAAAGGGAAAGATTTGATTCGATTGATTTGACATTCAGTTGTGTAAGTAGTTTTGAAATACCCTTAGTTGGTGTGAGTAATTGTTAGGCGTTAAAATTACCGTTATTTCAAGGTAAAATTTCAATTCACGTCAAGCACTTTTGCCTTAATGATTAGCGCCAAACTTTAGGTCTGGTCGAAAATCATCGACAAGAATAGCTTGAAAGAAACCACAGAAACAACTTAGTTGTGCGCGGACAGTTGCGGGGACAGACAAATGAAAGAGGCTGTTCTATAAACAGCCTATGAATGATCCCTGGCATCTGAAACAGACAAGCGTTTCTAGTATTTCCATATCTGGCTTATCGAGGTCACATGGCTTTCTTTTTCATCAAATCAATCCGCAGTTGCTTTAGATATATTTTGCGGTTACGTAATAATTGCTGAAATTAAACCCTTGAACTAGATGAAATGAAATTTTTATTGGTTTTTTCTTTCGTTTTTGCACACACACACACACACACACGCACACACACACACACACACGCACACACACACATTCATACACAAGTAAAACAAAACCACTAACACAAAGTGCTCATATTTATACAAAAAGAGTCCTGATGAGCGCTCATTTACTGCGGTCAACCTCATGTTTTACAGATATTTACTGTGGTTTGTTACCCGTCACCGGTGATAATGACGGTGACGATGATGTATTGATGCCAACAATCTTTATAAAATTTAAACATCAGTCAGCAGAGAGCTATATACATATATACTTATGTACATATAGGTGTATATACACATATGTATATATATATGTATATATATATGTATATATATATATATATGTATATATATACTTATATATATGTGGATTTTTTTCTGATAATTTGATTTAATTTAAAAAACGTGCTCCCTTTATTTTTTGTATTTTTCCTTTTTTCTTCTTCTTTTTTTATTTATAAGCAAAGCATAACCTCTCAAGCATACATTTACGAATATAGAACGGAAAAGAACTTTTTTTTGCACGGTTTACGGATTATTTACGCTTATTTTCAACTTCATTTACATAACTTATGCGCACACACTTTGTTTGCAGGAAAAATGTCACCAGTTAAATGGAGAAAGGGAAACGGTAGATGAAAAAGTTTTTAGAGAAAAGTCAAGACGCAGGAAAAAGATAAATTTTCACTTAAATGGTTTTTTACATATCCCCCGAGGATGGAGATTTATTTTTTTTTTTTTGCATTCCGAATATATTTTCGTTAGCTGTTGATGATGATATCTATTACATGAGCTATATACACATACATATATATTATATATACCGTACACACACTGTAAATAGCAGAAAGAATGAAAAGTACATTTTTAAGATTGTTTGTCTGTCCTCATCTCCAAGCCATAATCGTTCTCCGTGTTTTAGTTAAAATATCGAATTTTTTTTGCCTTTTCCTTTTTATCTTTACTTTATCGCTAATTGCTCAAATAATCAAATTTAGTAAACATTTCAAAGTTGGAAACATTAGTCTTTATTAGGCACTTTTCGCAAGAAAATCTTTCGTCCTTCAATCTGTAAAGCTGCCCTATGAGCATGTAATGTTAAATTTGATTTATGCCCAATAGCTTAGACACGAGCATAAGAGTCGCACACAAGCAGTGCTCGAAATATGAAATACACATGACGATGTATTACCTAGAATCCAATGACATAAAAATCATTTGGTTCATTAAATTTATTTTAAATGCTAAGTCGAAAGAAAAAGTGAGGCAATTATATTCGGCTATGGCTAAATCTTTTGTAGACACCACTTTTTACTTGAAAGAAAAAAAAAAAACACAAAAAAATAAATTTCGATGCTCTACACTGTTGAGTGAGAGAGTGTTATTGCTATACCTCTTTTAGGATACGAGCAAAGAGCGAACAATTCAAATTTCTTGCTTTCAAAGACAGAAGTTTTCTAAATCTATGTTGTGCTGTGGGCTTGTCCTGTTTTCCGCGATTTTCGACACCAATCTGTTTGCCTTAATTTTCAACGTTTTTGCAAAATCTAAAGCCGATATCTTAAGTTCTGCAATCGGAAAAATGTTTATCACAGAAGCAGACGGACGGAAGGACAGCTATGTCTGTTTAAATTCAGTACTTGATATCAGTATTTGATATGTAGGATCTCTAAAGCTTTCTGCTGCGTGTTGCAGACTTTTTGACACAGGAATTAACTTTCGATATGCTATAGTGTTGAGAGGGCGTTGTTGATATTTGCAATTTTATTGGTTACGTGCAAAACTTTTATCGTTGTATCAGAATATATCCCACATCTTTTGCAGGCGGATGTAGTAAAGCAAATAATAGGAAATTTTTTTTATAAAAGTATTCTCTACCTTACACCACCAGTGGTGTATTAAGTTTGATGAAATGTATGTTATACCCAGAAGCAGTTGAGTTATGCCAACCATTTATTACACCGATCGATACAGATCGACTCACTTTTTGCATCGATCTAAGCCTGTCTGTCCATCTGTCCATCTTGTTGTATCTCTAAATACGAGAATTTAGTTCCAACTGTAATTATAGAGTGCCACACCAACAAAAAAAAGTTTTTACGTAAATAAGTGCTTTTACTATAACACCACATTTAAGACATCGAATGTGAAACTAATATAAAAACGCAGAAAGTTTACATATGCAAATATATTCAAAAGTTGACATTATTACCAGGGCAGCTTACTTATCGACTTATCGCAAAAAGACCGCTAGGCAATGTCCCAGATTGTTCGCCAATTATAATTTGCCTTAAGAATCGACGTAGCTTACAACTTTATTCGACGGCACTACAACTGAAAAGTTTAATTGGTAGCGAGTTGTTCTAAAGAAAAGGTAGAGATAATGCCATTGATTTCAATAAAACGCATTGACAGACAAACAGGTTTAATTGATTTCGCTATTCATGCTGATCAAAGCCTTCACATCGCGTGAGGCAGCATTTACAAGTTTTTCCCCTTCTCAACGGAATCCCTTTGGAGAGTGGAACAATACTACTCTTCTATCTTAGTGTGACGGTAGCTATAATGTTTTGTTAGTTATTTGTCGGTACATGGCATGTGTGCACATCTACGTAGCAAGAGAAAATAACATTATCTTCGTACGACCTAAACAACACAACGTTATATCAAAAGCTATTTATGACAAGACCTTAAGCTAATATCTACGGTAAGCATATTAACGCATTGTAAAAAGAATAATAAAAACCGTTAAATTATTCTGATTGCGTTCAATTAGTGCAAAAGATAAATAATTAACTATTAATTTGCAGATCGATTGATTTTTTTCTAAGGCATTCTTGCTTGTTTGCTTGTCATGTTGCTAAACCTTGACAGCAAACTGATGATGATGATGTTGTTTGCGATCTGTCAATACTTTTACAACTTTCTTTATGATTTCTCAGAATGCATAATAGAATCCATCAATCTTTTCTACACTCAGGCATAGTTCTTCTATCTGTGTGACAGCAATATTGGATATCAATCAATTAACGTGAAACAAGTTTAAATGACGCAAATAAAATTAAAACTCCACAGGCACACATACATGAGTCTACAAGTGCTCACTGAAGTCTTAAAGAATGCTTTAAAATCGTTATAATATATAGGAAGGAGAGTGTTTGTAAAACGAAGAAGCTCACATTATGGTCCATAAAAACTATATATATATGTCCGCAAACAGGATCGAATTGTCTATATTCCTCTGTTTGTCTGTCTAAGCGTCCGTTGTGTGCGATCCGCGACCTTTTTTTGTTCTTTTACTTTTAATTTTCAAGTTTGGCTAACTCGCCGTGCAATGTGCCGATTGAAACCGATAGAAAGTGATTTCTTTCTTAAAAAATATGCAAAGAGGGGAACATAGGAAATAAGGACAATGTTGCAGAATAGCGGAGGAAACATTATCAGGAGTAGAGAAGTTGGAAGGCTTCAAAATCGACAAAGCTATAAACATTTCTTCTTCGGGGAAAGACACAGACGGAAAAATATCAAATGTGTTCGAAATCGAAAAAGTCCAACGGTGAGATAAAATATTTAAAGACTGGTAGGCGTCACCAAAAAAATATGCATAAAAGTCAGGTATTACATAAGAGTCGGATGATTCGAAATTGCCAAAGTTCATAACGGAGGGAAATCCTCCTACTTTTCGTTTAGAGTTAACAAATTTAAAGAAGTCCTTAGGATTTTTAAGAAGCTTAACTCTCGTTGCATTAATAAAATTGGAATACCACGTTGCTCTCAGAGATTTATAATCTAGTCTAGCATTAGAGTATAACGTATAATCTCTAATCGAACCACTACGACTGAATTTTTTAAATAACCTGCTTTTTTAATGCGAATCATCCGTAAAGAAAACCAAACAGGACAAACAGCGCTATGACAAGACTTAAGGGAAGCCGAGACAAAAATTGCCGAAAAAAGCTGACTGTAAACAAAAGATAACGAATCGTCAATACTTTCATAGTCTAAGTCCCAATCAATGCCAAACAAAAAGTTACTAAGATTGGCGTAATTCGCTTTAGCAAATAAACGCCGTTCGTTGTTAGTCACTTGATTGCAAAGTTCTTTGTCAAATAGACATTTAACAGCCAGCAACAACCATGGGTGATGCCTATCTGCAGGTGAAACAAAGGGATCAATTCTAGGTGAAGATGAATTGGTGTTCCAGTAAAAAACCAAGTCAAGCGAATTATTATTTACATTAAAGATGTTCTTAGGCTGAAAAAGACCTAATCCCTGGACAACATTGGAAAAATACTTGTGAATTAAGGGATATGAAAAAGGAATACAACGTCCAAGGTCAGCGTTGAAAATTCACGAAACACTGGGCAGGTGGAAGCGGTATCAACATATTACTCCGTTTGAGGGGACAAATAATATTTTCGATCCAAGACAAGTGCTCTAAGTAGGTGGCAATATTCGATGCAGGAGGAGTGTAAGAGCATGCATTAAAGATATGCTATTTTATAGGAACGCATAAAAATTTCGACTGACATAGATGTAGACGGAAAAAAAAATGGATTAAGGTAGGCAATGCTTAACCGCAGCTAACACTGCTCAATAGTTTTGCACAATCTGTCGCACCTAAAAATCTCAAAATTAGAACAAAAAAATCTCCCCATCTAATATCCCCGGCTTAAGCCAGGTTTTTGCAAATGCTACAATAAGATGATCAGAATTAACGCAATTTACAAACGTATTGCGTAATTTCGAATTAAAACAGCGAACGTTTTCATATAGAATTTTCAGCAATGGCAAGCTATTTTTTCCTTTTTTGCTGACTGAACCGGAGCGGTATTCCTAATGCCTTAAGGCATCCTAATGCTTAAGATTCAAATGAAGCTATTGGAGCAATAATTTTAAAGGAAGCATTGTCTGTCTGACGTATAAATACTACATTTCTTGACGTCCTCATCAGATAGCTTACTGCTTAAGTATTTCTCGATCGTTTCCTTAGAAGTATTGACTGATAGGAGATAGACTGATAGAAAGATGGATTTTCTTGCACATACCGTCATCAATTCATAGGTATCCAAATAACCCGCGTCGATGTAATAGTTTCAGTTTAGTGCCAAGTAATAGTTCCGGACTTTAAATGAACAAGAAGCAGATATCAATCCAAGATAGCCAAGCATCAATTCACATTACCCGCAGGCCTGTTTGTTAAGTCTTCAGTCTCCATAGTAGCTGAGTTCTTAATAGAGAAGTCTTGCAAGCAGACGACTCCCGGCACTGACGATGAGGGTGGAGCTGACAGCGAAAGAAGTGCGGAAGAAGAAAAATGGAGTGAGCACTCACTGTAGTTACGACCAGGTATGGTCGACCGCACTGAGATGTAAACTCGCGACCACGTACATGATGGCCCCGATTCCTATCTGCTCGAACATTGATATCCAAATATTCGGTTTAAATCGAATGAAATTTTTTTTTTTGTCTTTTTATATCAATTGATGTATTGAATTGTCGGACATGATGGCCCCGATTCTTATCTACTCGACTATTAATATCCAAATATTCGGTTTAAATCGAATGAAATTTTTTTTTTTTTTGTCTTTTTTATATCAATTGTGTCTTTTAAAAAGTTTTCGCATATTCAGGCCTTTAAAGAATACTTATTTGCTTACATTCTTTCTTTTTTTTTTCTATTTTTATCAACTTTTATATTAAATCAATATAAATAAATTGACCCACGGGCGAAAGGAAAGCCGCAACACATGCTGTTGTGTTAATTCATTCACTATACAAAGACATTTTTAATAAGAGAGGACGTGACATGGTTGCGAAATAATAATGAATAATAAAATTGAATTTTCTTTTTTTCATCTTACACATGCACGCGTAAGTCCAGTTATCTGATTGTTTGAGTTTATTGTCATTATGTTTGTTCTTAAAAAGATTATGTTTAAGTGAAAGTAAAACAACAGAAACGACTTTTGCTTTTATTGACGTAAATTTATTAGGAAAGCAAATAATGTCGATGAGAAAATTCTGAAATGAACTTTTCAGGCAAACAAATCAATTGATGCGCATATATATGTAAATAAACATAAAACTTTTAGATATAATGCGCACTAAAGTTGTCAATGCTTTTTATACAAAGGCTGTCATCTTTATAATGAAAATTGTGCCGGCATTAGTCCAAAAAATTTGTTGTTAGTGTAACTTTGTAGAAATGTAATCAGTTTTTGTAATTTAATGGATTAAATGTTGAATAAATATTGTTAGAGAGGGAGAGAGAGAGAGAGAAAAAAGAGAGAAAGGGAAAGAGAAATGTTTTGCAAAGTTCACTATAGCTTTCCTAAGGTAAATGAAGTTTTTCTTCTCTCGCTCCGGATGCTATTCATTAGGACGCAACCGAGACATATACATATAGTAGTTTTCAGCTTCGAAAGGGATAACTCTGAAATGTTCGGAACAAAAGTTATTAAAACAAATAAAGGCATTGCAGTCGGACAAGGCCAACCGTTGAACATCCTACACCACTTCTTCTTATACAAATATGCGTTCGTTGTCGTGGTCATGCACCACAAGTTACTTTTTGTTTTTATGTGAAGGCACGGTTTTGATGAAAATCCTTACATTGGATGGGGATCAAAACGATAACCAATCTGATCTAGATTTAGCAAATCTAATTTCCTCTGAAACATATCATTATTCTCCACCTATTTTCGTTATAAAGGCTACTAGTTAGACTTTGTCGCCATGTCAAGCCTTACTCTACATGAGAACCTTTTTAGTTAAAGGCGTCTACTTGACCCAAATTTTCTGCGTTTCATTTTTTACGCCAATTCGTTAACGTAAATATTAAAATCTATGGATTTCTGGTATAAAGGCTTTTCATGTTTCATGAGCATTCTTATATGCGGCGATATCCAAAGCATAGACTTACATGATCCAAATTTGATGGAGTTAAGTTTTATATCTTACAGTTACTCTTACTCTTACTCTTACGAATTAATTTCCATAGTAAAATGCCAAAAATGGGATATTTTTCCCATCAAAGGCTTACTTTCCATGAGAGCCTGCATATCGGGTGGAATACAAAATATGGGACTACACGGTGCAAATTAGTTGAAATTATTTTCTATGTCAAATCATTAGCATCGACGAATTTTCATCATGAAATGTTTAGAACTAAACTTTTTTACCATATGAATCTTCAGTTTTCGTAGAAATGAGTCTGTGACAACGGGTTCAAAAAGTTTTCCCATCCGATCCATATTTTTACTATTGCTTAGCGCTTTTTGTCAAGAATTTTGATAATTGCAGTTCTACACAAAGGCTCTTAAAAGCAAGGCGTTATATAAAGAGCGGTCCGATGCAATCCATTTTCAATAAGGTTCGTCTATGGGCCAAGATACATACATCAATGTAATAAATGGTGTCAAACTATCTTAACAATTGGGATCTATTGGTTGAACAAAGAAATACATAGACAGACACCAGGTGGATGGACGAACGGACTAGCTTGGATTGGTTTAGAAAATAGTACAATAAAAGGCAAGAGTCTCTTAAGTCCTCCTCCCAATTACAAAATCACACACACACACACACACACACACACGCATACAGGATTCCTCATATCAATTTTCTAAGCTCAAATCTCTTGAAGAGAATTTCCTGCAACTCATTATCAATATTTAAAAATTTGTTTTTGTTTGTGAAAGGGAAAAAATTCGCCTTCGGTCCAATGCAACGAGGAAGGAGGAAACAAGTTATACTTACATATATGTGAGGCGGAATTATTTAACAAAACAAAATTAATTTTGATTTATTCAAATAAACAAACACGTAAACATTAGTAATCAAAATTAAGTCAACACAGAGATGATGCAAAGCTTTAATCACACAATACGATAAACACTTTTGTTGGAAAAGTTATCTTCATTTAATTAATTATTTGGAGAAAAGAAATTAAGTATTTTAAGGCGTTTTTAAGGTAGACATAGGAGTACGGCAGTCATGTTCGTCAATTTCACATCTGTCCGTCCGTAAACCTAAAGTCGTGATTACCATGCAGAAGTTTCAAACACATCATCGAATTTATTCCCTTACTCACAGCTTCAGCTTCACTCAAAAAAAATCGTGTAAAGTGATCCTAACATTTAACTATGACTAAGAAAAATTTTTGAATTGATAATAATTTCAGTAAAACATTTCTGTTACGTTATTGTGCACGCTTCGAATGTTATGTTACATCTTACATTGAGTAGCTGAGCCCTAGTTGTGATATATCAGTTAACTTATGTTATTTGCTTTTATATTCATTTATTTATTTACTTGCGTTCACATTTATTAATTTAATTGTTCGCAATGAATTTAACCACAAAGTTAATCTTATTTTAAATCAAGGATTTAATATGAAATTTAATAACATCGGAAACTGGTATTTAAACGAATGATTATTTAAACGAAACGAAAGCAAAAGTGAAAGCGTAATACATACAAACTCCTAAATCCTCCTAATAAACCTAAGTCTCCTTTAAGCTTCTGTTATGAAAATGCTTTTATTTGGTTGAATGAATCCCAGGCTAACAAATCAGATCGACGTACCCGCTAGTTGTAGTGTTAACGTTGCACTTCTTGCCCCCCGATTGCATTGTATTGTCTACGCTTTATTAGTTATCTTAGTTTAAGAGGATGCTCTTAAGTACCGCATTGCATCAGTCATGCAGCGCCAGCAGTTCTTTACCTTATTTGAGGATAATAACGGTTATTAATTTTGCTGGATTGAAATCAGTTGACTTCGAATAACGCATAACAGCAAATTTAATTCTTCAGGACACAAATTAACCGAAGCTTTACTTAATCCAGCATTTTAGGAAGACTTGAATAGAATTCTAGAGGACTCTGGAGGAACACTCAGAAAATGTGTATTAAAGGAAGATGGACCATGGTGCCAGAAAATGTTTGTGTCTTCTTCTTCGTCGGTTACTTGACATTTGCCAAAATCTTCATTTTTAACTCTACTTTACCTGACTATTGCGTCTTCTTGTTACTCATAGCAGATCACTACTTCTGACTTGCTTTTAATAGTAAGTAGATACTTTCATTAACATATTGTAAGAAATCTAAGTTCGCTTTTGCCTCCAGGGCGGGTAATGGTAAATTTTTGTAAATAACGGAAAATGTAGATATTCTGCTATCTAGTGAATATGCAATATCCATAATTCATTATAGCTTGCACCGCTTGTGGTAGTTAAGTATATGCGGACGTATGTAGCACCCAAATGGGCTTAAGATAAACGCACCTTTCATTATTTTCTGAATCGATCTAAGCTTGTCTATCCGTCCAATGTCTGTCCATGTATTTTTGTGTTCAACCTGCAGATACCTATTTTTGAGATATTTTGACGAGATTTGGTACACTGACGTGCTTTGACCTCTGAAAGAACGCTATTGGAAATGGTTCCCATGGGTAGCCTTTTCGACTAATTCCCATATAAAGTCTTATTTCGAGAAGTCGTTACGTGGAAAAAAATTTCAATATTCGAAATTTTTCGACAAAATTCGCTGCATAATAGTAATCTAAGTTGGTATGAAAAATGTAGTTCGGGAATGGCAAATTTTAGACACCCCCTCAAATAACTGTTCCGTCGAGCACTGAATCTTTATATGATAAAATAATAAAATTTTTAATATTTCATAGTGAAAATAAGCTTATAATAGTAAATCCGATAAAGAAATCAACCTGACTGAATTTGGACCACATAGATCTATTTCTTGAGTTTCACCGCATATAAGGATTTTGAGAAAATGTAAACATGTTTTATGATGAAAAAGTCATACGCTAAGACCTTCAGACCCTGGTTCCCTTTTTTTGTATTTTCAGAAGAGAACTGGTCCATAGTAATAATTTAGTAAAAAAAAAATGAAGAGTAGGGAATTTAGATGACATAAGTCTATCTCTTAGATCGTAACAGAATACGGGCTACGCAAGCCCTCATATGTGAGCTTTTGGACATCCTCCAATATGAGAGCTTTCATGGAAAGTATATCTTTGGATGAACATGGTGCGTCATGTTTGGTGTATTATTACCAAACCAATCGAAAAGTCGTGTAGGGTATCTAATGATCGGTCGTGCCGCACGGTAATGCTCTTGCTTGTTGTACTATTGATCATGTGAAAAAGTTAGGCAGCGTAAAGTGGAAACGAAAATCTAATGTACTATGCAAGTCGGTTTGCTCGCTAAAAGACTAATAGATCATAAACTTTTATAATGAGGGAGACTTTTCTAGAAAATCCGAACGAGTGCAGTACAAAATTACTTTAAAAAATTACATTTCAACGATATTCCGCCCTAAAGCAAAGATAAATTTTTCATACTTACGATATTTCTTGTTGTTGGGGTTGGGCATAAGAAGTTTTCCCATTTTTCCGAATTTTATAGATCTGAAGAGCACAACATTATTCAAAATTTAACGATTCCTTCGGTATTACATATCAAGTGTGACGGAAATGAAAAGTATGCGTTAACGTGAAATAATAATAAAGTGAATAAATGATATTTATGGCAGTAAACAATTTGTTTGTGGAAATAGATGAGATCTGCTTTTATTTCATTAGTAAATGCTTTACCGCCCTTTCATAACTGAATTGGAAATAATTTTGTTAGTCGAGCATAAATATTTGTAGTTTACAGATCCAACGCGAAGGAATTAGGAATTTATTAATACATTCACTCCGGTATATATAACGCATAAAAGCCGCAATTTCTCCTAAGGCCTATGATGCTGAATTAGGCGTAATCTTATAAGAGCTATATGAAGGGATATTAAAAACGTTTAGATGTATTTATAGGCCAACGCTTCCGGTGAATCGTAACTTTTGCTTACGCACACGAACGGCTTACGAACCGAAAGAGAACGAGTGAGCAATTGGCGAGGTGTACTATACTAATGTTGGTGTCAATAGATAAGCAGAACCTACCAGCAGAAAGCTAACGAATTTTCTTACGCTGGTTTCGCTAGCGTTCTAGTTTTTTTTTTTTTTTTTTTTTTTTTGGGTTGTTGAGTAACGTTGGACTAAGCCAATGAATTTGTGGCTTATATGTCCGAAGTGCAATACTTTACTGCGTTCTACTTTTTAATTCAAACGGAATTAATAAATTGTTGTTGTTTTACATATATAGGTATATATGTATATATGTATAAACTTATTCGTATATAATCGTACAAATGCTTAATTATAGGCAAATAACGTTTTTCCAAAATATGTACATAAGTGATGTGCTAATTAAAAGCGACGCTGTTCTAGTCGTCGACATCGAACGATGAGCTTTCGAAAATACTCTTGGCCAAATGTCGGGTTTTAAATTACTCAAAATCCATTTGCGGAACTTGAAAACATCGACGCAGGGACGCGGCTTAAGGTAATCACATGGTTTTTGTTCGCTTACAATTCCAGCTAACTCATCCCCACATATAAGTGGGGCGCCCCCCATTAAATTTTTGCAATGATTGAAACCCTTATCCACATCTTTCCAATTAATGCAAATAGAATCCTCATAAAGATCAGGCAACATACGTTTGCATTCTTTCTTTGGTATTACTTTGACTGGCGCTTCGTATATCACGTCATATTTATAGAAAAGCACAACACATTTTCTAAGATTTCTGCCTCCTACTGGTATGGGTATAGTGGTTGCAAACTCATCATCCAAATTTATATCTTCGTTCAGCCGTATTAAACCGAGTTGAGGTTCATATCGTGGAGGCTTCAAATTATTTGAGTAATTGGTGTAATTAGTCCATCCCACATACACGACATTACTTTTATCATTTACAGTATAAGGATAACCGTATACTGCCACTCGCACACCACGAACTTCAGCATCGTTAACGTATTCGACATGATGAGTCAGAATTATATTTTCAGTTATTATGATTCCAAATCCGTTTTGCTTTATCACCCCCGATCTCCGCCTGCCATACCAAACAACGTATTTAGCATACGGGGAATATAAACTAAAGGCATTGATTATCTTGACACTTTTCTTTATCCATTGCTGCAGTGCACAAACATTTGTGCAGATTGTAATATTGGAAGTACATCGCGGCTGCCAGTTAACAAGACCAGCAAAGAGCCCATCGCATATAAGTGGCGAGCCTGTTTGATAGTGTCTGCAGTGAGGACCATCGGTCATATCACTTTGCGTTACTATGCAAACGCTGTTATTCTCATCAAGTTCGGGAAATTTCTCTTTACAAATCGATTTGTGTACAATTGTTGCTTTAATTTTTACTATATAATCCTCTAATATTGTGCCTTTACCTATCACCACGCAATCGCTATTTTCATCGGGTTGTCTATCAGGAATTTCAATAGCTTCCACATCTGGGGATTTCAATTTGATTCGCTCGTTTAATTTTATTAAAGCAAGTTGAATATCAGTGGAATTTGGCGACAATACGTCCGCTATATAATTCATTGATTTTGACCAATTGATTACATTCTCCTTTCGACAAATATCTGGCATTTTTGTTTCACCATACACTATCTTACCTATGGATTTCGGTGCGTTCATCAAATCGGGAGCATAACTTGTCAATACAATTTTTTCTGACAATATAACGCCGTTTATTTGCTGACGATGTCTGCCGTCATCCCATCCAATCCAAACTATCCATTTGTCTAAGTCTGTCGGTTGCTCCAACTCATTGCCTTCGATCTTCGCCCTAATTTCTGATCTCGATAAAGCTGAAAGCCGCTCAATATCAATAATAAATAAGCACAAAATTATTTTCGAATAAAATGGAATTTTCTTCAAAGAAATAAACATGGCAAAGACAGAGTGAAAGAAAGAAAGAAAATACGAACACATACAAAAACAAGTAAGAACATTATAGTCGGGCAAAGCCGACCCCACATCACATTGCCTAACATAATTCTTATCTTTATTCGAGAACACAAAAATTATATCTTATTGTTATCTGCTAACCATATTATTTGAAAAATTTCTATTAGTCTTTGGCTCTCATAATGGATTTTTCCTAAAGATATCCTTCTAGAGATAGTACTTCACTTTTACTTTTCCTATCTTCTTTTGATTACATAGTTTGCAGTTATAGAAGAAGAAACATATTATGAACCGGTTCTGTGTATGGATGGACGGACGGATGTAATGAAAAACAAGTAAAAACATTATAGTCGAGAAGGCCGACTATTAAATACTCTACACCGGCTTGTCTAATACAATTCTTATATTTATTAGAGAACACAAAAATTACATCTTGTTTCTATATAAAGGCATAGTTTTCAAGGGCGTATTTATGGCGAATAGGGCCCAAAACGCAGCCTAATATAGTACAAGTTTAATCCTAATAGGGAAGGACCCAAAAATAGGCGCAGACTTCGACTTTTCTGCTCTGCGAGGTATCAATTTTTGTGAAAAACCTTATTAGGGTAGGACCCAAAAATTAGGCCGGCTCAGTTAATTTTTTTATTTTGAATTACTATTACGATATAATTTTCGTCATGAAACATTGAAAATTATACCTTCTTGTCGTATGACCTACAGTTTTCGTTATACGAGAGGGGGTTCAAAAATTGCCCTAGTCAATCCAAGATTTAGAATACCCAAATACTACTACTTACTACATACACTCTTTCCGAGAAATTTCGAAAATTGGAATTTTTTTCATATAACGACTTTTCAGAATAGGGCGTTTTATGGGAAGCGATCGAAAAAGTGGACCGATTCGAACCATTTTCGATACCGTTCGGCCTTGGGTCAAAACACGCCACTGCACCAAGTTTCATCGATATGCAAGCTGCAGCTTGAACGCAAATACGTACAGACCGACATCAGACGGGCAGGCGGACAGGCGGACATACAGGTTTAGATCAATTCAGATAATGATTCTGAATCGATCGGTACAAAAGAATAGTGGACCTATCTTAAGCCCTTCTCCATGTTACATACGACCCCACTAATTTAATATACCCTGCACTACAAGTCGTGTAGGGTATAATAAAAATGCATAGATATTATGTATAGAATGTGTAGTCAAAGGAAAGGAAAAAAAATAAGAAAATAAAACTGAAACTGAACCTTTCGACTTTCAAACTGACTCATAAAATCCTTTGTAGCTACGACGGTTAGAGTACAAAGGATTTATCGTTTGTTACAAGCTGCTTACGAACTTTCTTGTGAGTCGAAGTAACTTAAAAAATTGCTTCGGGGATTGCAATTATTTCATGTGTGCTCGCTTAGAATGCATGCGAATTAAAATTACTTTCATCTGAGCTCACGTATTCGCTTTCGATTAACAAACGTTTCTTTGTGAAAATATTCTCGTGAAAGATGTAAACGCGATGAGGAAAAAACGTAAAGCCATTTCCAACTGTGCTTTATATGGTCGCTCGACTTCAACCGAATCTTGTGTGAATATATACGTAGATCTTCCTGCATAATTCAATTATGTCAAAAATGTTGAAAGTCTAAAGCTGCTGATGGGATTTGCAACTCAATTCTGCCAGCTTATCAGCAATCTGTTTACATCTTTGTTACCCTCTTTACCCAATTATAAGAAGCGCATGGTCGGAAATATAAGCATCGACTGTTCGCCGCGGTCTTCAAACGCTAGTGAAAGAAGTTAACAGAAAGAAGCCTTAGAAGGTTGTAATACCACGCGTAGAGGACATACATGTCGGTGGCAACAACAAGCACGAAAATATCACGTTTTCCATAAAATAAAAAGCGTTTTTTCTTTGCACGAAAGATACAAAAGAAAGTGTTCTTTGCATTGCATCTTACCAGGACATGCAGAGTGAATCTGCCCTGAATCTCCCAGGCGTAAGAATTCCACACTTACCATCCAAATGCCAGAAGCCTTTGCTGCTAGAATCTGATGCAATATGGCACAGAAAATTTAATCGATGTCGAACGGACGTTGTTCAAAAAACGAGCAAACTATCAGAAAAGAAACACCACGTTATTTTTATACCCTACACGACTTCTGGTACAGGGCGTATTAAGTTAGCGCGATCCTATGTAACACGCGGAAGGACTTGAGATAGGTCCACCATTTATTATACCGATCGATTCAGAATCATTATCTGAATTGATCTAAACCTGTATGTCCGCCTGCCCGCCTGCCCGTCAAATGTCTGTCCGTACATATTTGTGTTTAAGATGCAGCTCGCAATTTTTGAGACATATCGATGAAATTTGGTACAGCACCGTGTTTTGACCCAAGGACGAACGCAATCGAAAATGGTTCGGATCGGTCCACTTTTTCGATCACTCCCCATATAGCGCCCTATTCTGAAAATCGTTATATGAAAAAAATTCCAATTTTTAAAATTTCTTGGAAAAAGTGTAAGTAGTAAGTAGCAGTATTTGGGCATTCTAAATTGGTATGAAAACTTGGGACCGGCTGGCGCAATTTTTGAACACAATCATATAACGAAAACTGAAGTTCGTACGACAAATTTTCAATGCTTCATGATGAAAATTATATCATAACAGAAAGTTAACATAAAAAAATTAATTCTACCAAATTTGGACCATCTCGGCCTATTTTTTGAATCCTACTCTAATAAAGATTTTCACAAAAATTGATCCTTTGTAGAGGAGAAAAGAAAAAGTTTTAATAAGTGATGATGAAAATTGACCCATAATATTATAGTAATTTCATACAAATATGAACTTGACAATGTGGTGATCAAAATTGACCCATAATAGTAATTTCATACAAATATGGACTCGACAAAATTTGAACCATCTACGCTTATTTTTGGGCCCTTCCCTATGTAAGGATTAAACTTGTACTACATGATGCTGCGTTTTGGGCCCTATTCCCCATAAATACGCCCTTGAAAACTATGCCTTTATATAGAAGCAAGATATAATGTTTGTGTTCTCTAATAAATATAAGAATTGTGTTAGACAATCCGGTGTAGGGTGTTTAATGGTCGGCCTTGCTCGACTATAATGTTCTTACTTGTTTTTCATTGCATCCGTCCATCCATCCATACACAGAACCGGTTTATAATAAGTTAGAAGCGCTCAACTGGAAGAACTTAGTCCATGCGGCTTATTCGTCAAACTCGAATCCTTTTGTTTGCTACTTGTACGCATCACTGGGACGCGCATTCCTTTAATGCCATGCTTTATTTCTTACGAAAACGTACGAAAATTTCTCGAATTGGTTTGTCTCAAAAGAGCAACAGTTTTTTTGTAGCGTTACTAGACAGATGGCAAGAAGTCTATAATTACCTCTGGGCGACAATTCACCTAACATATTTTGTATGTTTTCAATACAATACCTTTGTGTTTTCTAAACAGAAACAACGGCTTCATGTGTACGATAGTACAGCATGCATACCTTGCAAAGGATTTCTGCCCGCCTTTCCTCAAATATTCGCAATTTATTACCATAAAGATCACACATTCTTACATCAATTGCTTTATAAATCAATCCCACTTTCCGTAGCTTACATTCTAATCTTATTGTAAATTATCTCCTTCTCTTGATATATGGTTCTCTCATTTAACTAATTCATGTATATTTTTCTTCTTCTACCACTGCGAACTATGTAATCAAAATAAGAAGAAAGGAAAAGTAAAAGTGAAGTACTATCTCTAGAAGGATATCTTTAGGAAAAATCCATTATGAGAGCAAAAAGACTAATAGAAATTTTTCAAATACATTGTAATATGGTTAGCAGAGGGTCGAGCATAATTTTCCATTTCAATAATAAAAATCAAACTATAAATAAGAGAAGAGAAACAAATGCAATAAATTCATAGATTACAAAATACATATGTTTTGCAGGCGAATATAAAGTTATAGACAATATGGACAATAGCAAAAGAAACAACAAATACAAAATCAATACAGAATGGAAATCCTTTCGTTAGGGATGAAAAATGGCATATGGAAAACCTTAGATCTTGCTGACTTGACTTACGAAGGCACTCCAAGCGTATTGAAAATGCTCTTAAAAATTTTTATCTCTGAGGCCATGGCATATAGTGAGCGCGCTACGCGAAAAACAGTTACTGGAATGGATGTCATTTAAGCTTCAAAGGGATGAAGGAGCATTGTATATGGTTTTGGCGAAAAAACGTGAACTTGCTTGAACCAAACATGGGCATGTAGAAGAAACTCCTGGCGCATTGAAAGTGCTCTTAAAAATTTTTATCTCTGAGGCCATGGCATATAGTGAGCGCGCTACGCGAAAAACAGTTACTGGAATGGATGTCATTTAAGCTTCAAAGGGATGAAGGAGCATTGTATATGGTTTTG
>KK502576.1:344510-354846 GCA_000688735.1 Glossina austeni
AGGGTTTTTCGTTACTTCCAGAAATATTAGGAAAATTGTTCGGTGTAAAAATTTATACATATTCGGGTACTTTGGCAACCCTGGCTTGAATATATTATTGGTATACTTTCACACAATGCTTTGACAAATGAGAAATGACAAATGAAACAAAATCCTCTCTTCTTCTAGTACAGACACAAAAGCCATGAATTAACTCTGCTAATAGAAAATATATATCTGGCGATTAATAATACTTTGGTCTTGTCTATAAACTACCCCCCCCGAGCGAAGCTCTCCTCTTAATCAAAAAACTCATCGTAAAAGAATGGAAGGATGAATATCATGGCTTAGCTAGAAAAAAAAGCAACCCACTTTTTTACAGAATTTACCCTTTCCTTACACCCAGACTTCTACCAAAAGGAAAATTTACAACATGGGAATCTAAAGTACTTCACAGACTCATGTGTAACCACACCTATGACAAGATATATTTGAAAATGATAGGAGCCTCCTCCACTGATTTGTGTGAAGAATGTAACCTCACCGAGTCTGCCGAACATCTCATCTTTGAATGCAGGAAGTTTGACATCCCCAGACAATCTTTCAGCCTATATTCAGCCTGTACAACAACTTATACGAAATTTTTCGTGCTGGAAACTTTAGGCATTTGAAGCAACTGACTGCTTTCATAAAATCAGCTGATTTTTCTTTTAAAACTTTTTATACTCATAACTTAGTCTACCAACACAGACCGCCTATATCTCTTCTATTTCTCGGGCGCTCTCTGCCGGAATACCAACCAACCACGCTAAACTGAAGACGTTGGTAATGATTGCGGTGCATAACGTCGCACGTTCAACAAGCATAAGCATCATCAAAAAGTTTTTAAACTAAAAAATCACTTTAAAAAACTTGTTACACACGTACCATAAAATCGATTTCATAGCACCTACGTGTCTTTTTTATCGTTACTGGATTATGGGTCTCAATCGACACATACAGGACTAATGCATTTCCCTCACAAAAAAAAAAAAAAAAAAATAATACTTTGAATATGATATCTTCCAAATCTCTAATCGAATAAAGGTTGCTTTCTTCTTACAAAAAAATAGGTCATGATTTAGTTTTACACCCGATAAACTTCAATAATAGATAAGTAATAATAAAAGTGGTTGAAAGTCCTACGTGACAGAGGTCTAGCACTGAACAAGCACATAAACCGAGTCGGCCTGATGTAAGGACAGCGCGAACTATGTCACATGATAAGATTTGTCCAACAAACAGACTGGCGAACAGACAGACGGACAGGCCAGGCGACTTTTGTTAATGTCTATAGTTTACAAGGTCTTCGATAAATGTGCGTAAGTAAGCTTTCAAAATTTTTAAGAAGTTGAATGTGTACTGCGTGATAATCACAAAAATCTAAGCATTATAAAGCAGCCTAAGGTAAATCTGATAAATCTCTTGAAACGTTAAGTCATATATTCTTGAGTAAACTGAATACGTATCCGTGTGCCGTCATTGTTTTTGAACATAATACCTGCATGTACCTTTTTTTTTTTGTTAAGTAAATTTCATAATTTTTAATCTAGAATATTTTGCCCGACACAAAGGATGCTCACATTCAAGTAACCTTCACAGCAACAACAAACTTCAATTCATCCTGTATATGAGGCTGTTCGTTTTCAAACAAGACAAAAGTGTATAAGATGTGGGCGGAAACTTCAAGCTTTAAAATTTAATTAATGCAGAGCAGAAAAGTTTTCTTTCTATCGTTAACATTTTTATCATAATTAGCATAAGAAAAGAAAAAAAAAAAAAAATGAAAATAAAAATAAAAATAAAAATAAAAATAAAAAGAATTTTTTAAAAACTTTTTATTTGTAGGAAATTTTCCATGAGCATTCTACCCATTTACGTACACTACACGAACATCGAATGGCCAGAGCTATAGTGACTTCCACTGTGCCGAGCCGTTTGAAACAAAATCTTATGAACAATTTTCGTAATGGTAGCCGTCATGCACCCTACTTCATATGCGGCGCACATGGGAGCGGCAAAAGTGCTTTAATTACAAGTCTTTACGAAGATGTGCCCAATTGGTTTCAATCCAATACACGAGTACATCGGGTTATACGTTTCGCTGCAGCTTCACCAAGGTCCGCATATAATTTGGAATTGTTGCGCGTGATATGCCAGCAAATATCAATCATTTATAACATACCCGAAGGCTATCTACCCAAAGATGCTTCTTTTGATCCTTTATACATAAATAATTGGTTCCAGAACTTATTAAGACGAGTCGAAGACATGAACAATCACATTTTATTCTTATTTATCGACGATCTGCATTTATTGAATCCATTAGATTGTGATATCGTGGCAGCCTTGTCTTGGTTACCCACCTCATTGCCGTGGAATGTTCAATTGATTTGTACTTCGACTCCGCCAGTCGAACAATTGAAATTTACGCTTATGCAAAAAGATCGCTTCAAGTCAGTCGAGTATTTGTTCAATTTGGCTGCGGAGGAAAATGAAACGATATTGAAACATGAAGTGAATGGAGAGTCATTTGAAGACTTCTTAGAAAAGAAATTCACTCACTTGGAAGTTCGTTGGGGTAAGAAGGGATTTTCACGTTTGGCCTGCTATATAACCTTGTCTGAATACGGTTTGTCTGAAACCGAACTTTTGGAACTACTTATGCCCGTCGATGATCCGGAAGCAATGCTCGAGACAGAAAATGGAAATTTTTGCTTTTCTTCATTAAAAAAAATACACAATGAAATGAGTAAGACGAGCACAAAGTCTTCCAACGTTTGACTTCCTCTAATTCAAAATTGCTTCTCTCTCCTTACTTTTTCCACTTTGCAGAATTTCTTCTCCGTGATAAAATTATGTCAGGCAAGGTGTTAATACAATGGCGTTATCCCTACTGCGCCGAAATCACCCATAAACGTTATTTGGACGCGGACAGCATACGCGCCATCCATTGTGCGATTTCCAATATATTCTTTCCCACAGATAATGAAGAAAACGAAGAAGAGGAAGGCTACGAGAATAACGAAAGCAGCGAGAAGGATGTTAGCGATGATAAGAAATCTGTCATTAGTCAAACGTTGAAGGAAAAGGAAAAGGAAAAGGAAAAGGACAACTCATCAATCAGCCGCAAATCATCGGCTCATCCGAATGATGATACATCAACGTTCTACAATCCTATGGCAGCTGATGTCTCCTACAGTATGCGTCACGTAGAGGAAAGTTGGCATCATTTGATGCGTTCCGATGATATGGATAAATTTAAACAGATCGCCGTTTGCAACTTTGATTTCCTATTGGCAGCGGTAAGTATTTGGAAAATAGAGTGTAACTCAACAAACTGCCCAAACTTACGGTAAGTTCAGCTCTCCGGAATAATACAAAAATTAAATTCTCTATCCCCTGAAAGAGGTATACAGGATTTGCTCTTCCGCTTATAATATCCAAAAATACGTGCCAGAGAACTCATAAAATACGCTTTTAATCACCGTGAGACTCTTAAGCCAGTGAAATAATGTCTGCGTGTCCGTACGTCTAATTCGTTTTTAGGCTGTAGTGCGGCATTATATTTGTCCTTCCGTTCGTTTAAAAGGCAGTCATCAAAGAGCACCTCGGCTCCTGAAAAGCTTGCGTAAATGTACACATATCTACTAACTTGGACGTCTGCCTGATACTTGTGTTTTACTTGAACGGTCACTTACGCTTAAACTAAAATAAGTAGAGATACTACAATGGGCTACGACCCGCCATTACCGCCATACCATATCTTTTTAAAATAAGGCGTTATGTGGGAAGTGCTTGAAAAGCTGGACCATTTTCAAAAGCGCTTGTTCTTGGGCCAAAACACGTCAGTGTACCAAATTTCACTAAAATATCTCAAAAATTGCTACCTGTAGTGTAAACCTGCTACCTGTAGTGTGGAGATAAGCTGAAATCGGTTTAGAAAATGATTTGGATCGATCGGTGTAAAAGAATGCGGCTGTCTTGTAAGTCGATTCGGCTATAACATACAACCGCACAAATTTAGTCGACCTTGTACTACAGGTCGTGAAGAGTTGGAACTTGGATACACTAGCACTTAACTCAGTTTAAATATAAGTTCCCCAGTTCAGTTGAAGACTCGAACTCGTAAGTTAACCTTCACTTTCTAAGTCTATTTAAACTTCAAATTTTGGTTCACAGTGCAGGTTTGCTTTCTAACTATGCCTTGGAATGGAGAGTTTTACGTTTTTTGTGTGAAAGGCTATAAAGAATTTTGTTTTTACATCGCTTCACGTGCTTAAAGCCTTTTAGTTTTACACAAACGGAAACTTTATTTTTACACAGAATGATTGAAAGTTTAATCATCACTGCTAGGTATAATGCCGCACTAAGTGCTTACTCCTTTTACTAATTGCTTAAAACAGTTCACTTGAAGGATTTATTGAAATTTTTTATACTTGAGAAATTTTGCAATATTTTTATTGTTTTAACCTTGTCATCGTTTACCCCCCTTCACTTAAATGTTTTTAATTTGCGTTGACTCGCACATTGCAAACCTGCATTCATAAAATTTCTTACATGAATGAGTTTTTATTTTTATTCCTGACTTGCTAAGCAGATGAACGCGTTTGTACACGATTGTCCCCTGTGCGTACAGATTTTATGCGCCGCTTCAACGAATATAATACTTTTTATCTTTTTTATTTTACACCTTTTGAATCGCTATAATAGGAACATATAACTTTAATGTGTGTGTGTGTGTGTAGTTTATGAGTAGGGATCATAAACAAACTTATATGTATGTACTATAAGTAGACTGATTAATGGACCATAACTTGATTATGAGCAAAACTTTACTTAGAATATATTTTCTATTATTTTCTAATCGATTTCTATAAAAAGAGTTCGTTCCTTCATGAAACTGAATTTATTACCTTTAGTTCAAATATTCATCCACAACAGAATCGTCCTTCATTAGGTATATAAGCGAATTCTTTGTGTCGAAATTGGTTGCTCCATAAAACATACCGAACGTATTCATATCTCCCGACGTTTTGTAAGTAGATGTCCTTGACATTTGTGTTCTTATGATATAATTTCCGATTGTTTACAAGCCGTCGTCGAGTGTCTATGAAAGTGTAAAGAGATAGATGGCAACAAACCGCATGCTATTCTATTTTAAACCTGAAAGAAACGAAGCTAAAGCTGCTGAAATGATTACGTGACGTTAGAGCCTAAACTAATAATGCAATAAAAAAGAATGCAGGGAAGAAGAAATGAGTTCCTCATAAGGTAACTGAACAGAATAAAAATCTTAGAGTTGACATTTGCTAACATTTGCTTAGCCACTGGCAACGAGAAGGTTATCTTCATCAAATTTTTGCGAGCAATGGAAGCCGTATACTAGGTATGGAGAAGCGTAGGTTGATCCAGAATAGCTAGATGCATAACTCTTGCCAAACCGAACATCCAAATGCCCAAGTGCTGATGTTTAGCCCAACTAGCCAAAGTAAGTCTGAGGAAAAAAGTGAATCTACTGCCAAAGAAACCCGAAAAGTGTTTTTGCTTCGCGATAACGCCCGCCGCGTACAGCAAAAGCAGCAAAGGATATAATCTTCAGCATGTCCTGGAAACATTTCCTTCTTAAGCGTTATTCTTCAGACCTTTGATTATCACTTATTCAGATTGGTATAATCATATTTACTAGATCAGTGGTGCATAGAAGCGCATCGGTGGAATAAAAACTATACGTATTTTTTGCATTTTAAGCTATAGGTAACGACAATAACCCCCGCAAAGGGCACTTAAAGTAATGAAAAACGAGAGCGTTGCCACATAGCCAAGCAGATCAGAGTAGGGGCTATCAATCCGGTGTTCGGTCGTGGGATTTGATCATACTTGGCATTGTGGCAAAAGTGATGAGCGCCCAGGCAGCTTACGGCTTCCTATCTGTTGCTTTCTTACTGACTTCTTTCTGATGATACCTTGTTGTACATGCGACGAACCATCCTCTGAATATTTAAAAAAAATATACACATGGGCTGTTGAGAAAATGGACAACTCATAAAATCCACCATTTTTGATCAGAGTAAAATTTCAAGACGGCTCCCTTCGTAGGGCTGTGTTACAACTCACAACGTCGCACCAGTTGAATATAAAGACCCATTGCATACACTTTTAATTTTAGATTACGCAAGAACTTCGCCAACAGAAGAAATTTGTTCGTAACATATTTACTTACATATGCTGAAAATTCTGCAAAGTAAAATTCTCGGTAAATATATATCAAGGTCACATAAAAGTTCAAATTTTGCTTACAAATATTTGCACATTTGATTTCGACTCAAAGGTAACTAACTGTCTGGGATGACCTTTGTTTTCTTGAAATAACTGTTGATGTTTACCAATTTTTTACAGAGTTATCTTAAATATAAGAAAGCAGAAAAGTTGTCGAGATGCTGTCAACTTTTATTGTTTACTTCAGCAAATATTTATTTTCAAAATTTCTCTCAAAGTATACCATGCTTTTAATACATTACGCTATTTATGGCACATTGCGTTAACGTATGCATTGAATTGTAGCCACTTGAAACGGATCCGTCTTTTATGATTTTATTACAAAAATCACATATCTGCTAAAGTAACTCTTAACGGAAACTTTCGAATTCTCTTAAAAGAGCAAATTTTCTAAAATTTTAGCCATAGAAACATATAAAGATTTGCGATGCTTTACTTAATGTTGACATAAAACATAGTCACCTTATCCATCTGGTGATTAACCAAAATTTTAAAAGGAATTCCCGGGTAATTCCTGCATTTAAAAGTGTTACCGAAAGACACGTAAAACAAAGCCGAATCTTTTACACCCACCAGCCATCGCTCGCCTTCGCTTTCCTTGCTTTTGCGAAATTTAAAACCGATGTTTTAATTGTTGCAGCCAGGAGAACGTTTACTATAACACAGATGGAAGGACAGACATACCTAGATCGACTCGGCATGTTATAGTGATACAAAAGTTTTCTTTTGATCGTTGCAAATGTTTTAACAAACTGAATATAATACTCCCATCCTTTGGTAGTGGAAAGAAAGACGGATTGACATATGGTAATTGTGACTTAATTGTGACTAATAAACAGTAGTTTTTGTAAATAAACTCCAATAAATAAATTTCCTAAAATTGTAAAAAAAAAAGCGAAAAGACGGAAGCCTCTACAACTTATTTGGACGAACTCGACCACAAACAACGAATGGCTCAAGTGCTCATCAGTGACGAAAGTGCGTCCAAAACTTGCGATACTCTAAAGCATCAGCGTAATGTGGGCTGTGTAGGTGCTTAGGGCAAGAGATATGTCCGCCATGAAGACTTTTATCTGCATCACAAGATTGTCTCAGTGCTGCCTCAGCCTTCTTTAATCACACTGCCTGCCTCTGGAACAACGTTCCACCAGTGGACTTTCTCACCGTACCCGATGTTTCCACTTCTAAGTCAGACATACACAGGCACTGCTCCTTTTTTCCATCCCTCTCTACCTGTAACCACTTCTGGCGACCGTTGCGCTCGCAAGTATAAGAGACGTTCTTTGGGTGGTCATATAAAAAAATAAAACTAAAGCGACGTTATGTAAACTCTCTATCCAGCGGTACGAACAATAATGTAAAGAATATTACAAGAGAGCGGCTAAAACAAAACGCGATTTTACGTAACAATATAAATCTCTCTATCTATCTAAGCATACCTGTCCGTCTATCTGTCCAAATATTTTTGTGTTGAACCTCTTGTTGCCGCGAGGTGTTTTTCAGGAAGCGCATGTCCCATCGATGGAAACAAGTGGTAATCCGAGGAACTTGAGCCTGATGAGTAAACCGCTTAGTTACACACTTTCAACGGGAATGCCACGAATCGGTTTCGCACTATGGATGGATGAATGGATGACATATGGAAAAATGGTCTTGAATTGACCTTTTTTGATATTCTGACCATTTTTTGAACAGCAAGATCAACTCAATTAGTTGTTGTTAGAATGTGTCACCAAACCTTAACAGACAATTACCATTTTGGTTCCACCAAATAGAGACTATCGTCTTCTTAGCGTACCGTCTCGGTTCTACGATAGATGTGAACTATACGTGTGGGCCTGAATTTTTACAGCTGGACTTTTCAAAATTAATCCACTACGATCGAAAAACGAGTTCCTTCTTCAGGCAAAGGGAAAATGCTATCAGCTAACTTTCTTTGCTCAACGTTTTTACAAACTAGACTATTGTACGAAATTTCTATATATCAACAAGAAAATAGTGTTATTGACGAGTGTTGGCAGTATTTACATAAAAGTCATGGCCATCCATGGGCAAATTCTGGTTTCATATTTACATTTATTTGGGTAGTTTGCTTAAGTAGAACAACTCTATACTAAAAATGTTTTTTCTTGGAATCAAAAATACTCAAATACTGCTTATTCTTTTTCCCACAAATTGATAACTAAACGATAATTACGTATACGACCTCCTCAATCAACATGACGAAAGATATAAAACTAAACTGAGCTTAACTTCTAAATTGTTCGCGTAGAACTTAGTGCTAAACTATAGTATAGAGTATAGTTAGAGGAGCAAAGTAATACACGTATTGCTACAGATTCCAAAAAAAAAAGTAATAAATAAGCAACAATCAACTAATAGGAAGAATTATACTGATTTACTATTATACAGCAAAATTATTTAGAATTAGTTCAGTAAGCAGAAAAAAGGAGTACGTGTACTACCAGCAAGGCGAACATCGTAATAAGCAGTAAATGACTTGATTGAGTTATGTGGGTAAATAAAAATCAGCTAAATTTGAATCTGTGTAGAAATCCAAATAAGGACATAAGCGGCATAAACGTTAAACAGTACTCTTGATGGCATATATAGAATGCAGTAGCGAATCAAACAAACAAAAATCAATACTTCACATCACACAAAGTGCTCTTGTGCAGTAATGCGGCAGGAAAATTCCTTCATAGTGCCCTGTACATCCACCACAGGCACATTAAATAAGATTCTCTGAAGTAAAAAGGGCGGAACACATTATAGTTTAAATCAGTTTAACAATAAAGCCAACGTTCAGCAACCCACGCGTTTTTTCCAGCGTTGGAAGGTCGAAGATGAACACCAACCTATTTTGACGAAGTGGAAGCTGCAAATGAGAACGCGAACCTAAGGCCCGAAGCGCAACAAGTGAAAAGCTTCCCTTTATCGAGTCAATCAGATTAATGTAAAATCTGTAACTTAGTATCTCAACTACAGATGAATATTCCAAAACTGGTCGAACAAGGTCAGTCCATAACCAACCCATTTTGACAAGATGGAAGCTACAAATGAGAAAGCGAACCTAAGGCCCGAAGCGCAACAAGTGAAAAGCTTCCCTGTATCGAGTCGATCAGATCAATGTAACATCTGTAACTTAGTATTTCAACTACAGATGAATATTCCAAAACTGGTCGAACAAGGACAGTCCATAACCGCTTGATGACATAAGGGACGTAGGACTTCTTTGGCCATCGCTTCGCTTAAAAAAGTCCAGACACGATTGGGCTTTATTGACGCATCATTTAGGACAAGAATCATCCCCTAGCCTGGTGGTTTCCAACCTTTTTGTACCGCCGCCCCCCCTTTTTAAAAAAAAAAATTAATGCGCCCCCCTTTAAAAAACAAATTGTTGCGTCCCGTTAATTTATCTAAAAATCAAATTTCATAAATACTCAACTAATACGCGAAAGCGAGATATTTCGATTCGAAGAAGAATATGAATTGCATGTTTTAGCATTTGTACACCAAAAATCCGCGGCGAGGGTTGTGGATTACGTATACTGCTGATTCATTTTTTTGACACCTATTTGGCTTATTTGGTGTGTATTTGAAAATGATATTTTGGAATCAACTACACGCCCCCCTAGGGAGGCGCGCCCCACAGATTGGAAACCACTGCCCTAGCCATTAAATCAAGCTAAACTATCCAGTTTGTAGCTATCAATAAAGTACTAAGGAGGCATAATAGCGGACCAAGAAATGCATGGCTTACAGCATTTTTTTAAGTTCAGTGGCATACCAGTGGGCATTAGCCTTAAACCATTTCACCAACTTATTTATGTCTCACTGAAAGCAAACCATTCCACTAATAGAGTTAAATGAATGATGTAGTTTTACGTCGTCCGCAAACGTGAAACACTTCGAGAGATCGTTAGAAAATATCGTAAACGGAAGTGGAAACCTTAATAAACCTTTGACCTTTGACCTTTGGTCTTTATGGAGTATTCATAAACATCCCATTCATCTGATGTATGTATGTATGTATGTA
>KK502576.1:374154-422264 GCA_000688735.1 Glossina austeni
TAAACTTGTATACGAGCAAAGAATTAGAAAACTATCTGCGCAAAAAATGTAAGCTGAAATGTCATCTTTTAAGTAGATGTTCGTTTGAGACAATCATGTGAGTGTTGCGCGATATATAGCCATCACCAACATCGCGCGGAAAATTTGCAATACGACCTAATATTTGCAATGTAAACATAATAATTTTAAAATTTTATATACGTGTGCTACGAGTATATATATATATATATATATATATATGCATATATATGCATGTAAATTATTTTCTTCTTTCTATTTTTCTTTCAATATTTGTTTATCGTTTTCAGTTGCACAAGATTACTCATCATCGCGCTGCAGTAACTGGTGTGAAGGTAGTGACCACCTGTGATGTTTTTATATCATCGAGTCATGATAAAAGTATTTGCTTATGGTCATTGGATGATTACACGCTACTGAATAGCATGCAAATGAATAGCCCGGTATTACGTATCGACGTGTCATGGGATTCGGTGAGTTTAAGTTTTAAAAGTAAACACAAAACAAAAGCAATATTGTGCATAATTTAAGCATTTCAAAAAAAAAAAAAAAAAAAAAAACGAATGAGAAAAATTTATTCACTCTATAAAGAATCTTTAATAGTCAACGCTATAAGTCAATACATGAAAATTGTGAAATATTTTAGTAAAGTTCTTTAACAAGAAACGTTTCAGTGCTTTTTTCAACAACGAACGGCAGACGAGCGGACAGAACTTGGTAAATCGGTTCAGAATTTTAGGATGAAAAAATTATATATGCTTCATGGAATCTGTGTTTTCCTATTGCACACGAAAGATCAAACCAAGCAAAACCAAAAAAAAAATGTTAGAAAACCTTTCGAAAGTAAAAACAAAAAAAAATTTCTTAATCACTAATTACTCTTCATTACGGTCGTGTTGGAAAACCAATTATAATGATTTTCAAATAAGCCATAATAAATGGCCAATGGCTTATAGCCAATTTAAGAACTACTTGTCGGTTATGAAGGAGAATAGTTTATAAATTTCATTTTTCTCATATCCTACACCACGTGCGGTACAAGCGTATGTTAAGTTTGCGCGGAGTCATCTTCTCAATGAACTTAGGCTTGTCTTTCCATCTCTCCATTCGTCCGTCTGTCCTTCTTGTTTTGTTGCATTCAACCTACAAGCTGAAATTTTGGGAAATTCTAATGAAATATGGTACACTGACGTCTTTTGCTCCAAGGACGAATGCTATATAAAATGATTCGAACCGGACCATTATTTCGACCGCTTCCCATATAACATATCATTTTGAAAATGCGGTATGTGAATGAGTATAGGGTGGTATAGGATATTTAATGGTGGAACGTGACCCACTACAGTGTCTTCACTTGCTTTTAATTTATTTTAATCTTTTAATGTTGTTTAACGGAGATAGTGGATCAGTTTTCAAACTTCATTAGTGTAAGCTTAAGTTTTTCAACACTGATAGATGAGCAGACCACAGCGACATATAAAATCACTTAAGGAGATAAATGATACATCAATAGACAAAATCTCGAAGATGAGCAGCTGAAAATGCATAGACAAATACACGGATATTTGGAAATTCGGATTAAAGGGTAGAAGAAAGGATAGCTATATGGTGAGAAATGATAAGAGATGAGAATGATGAAAAAGCAAAGGGGTGTATAAAAGTGTCCATAGACAAGACAGATAGACCTTCAAGTCATGTAGAGCGGCAAGCTGATTATTTATGTAGTCTTTCTGCAAAGAGTGTCATTTTAAATTTCTTGTTACTTTGTTTAATACACTAAGCGTTCTGATATATCCAAAAAAATCGAATCAAGCTAAATCCTCTTAAGTATTTAAACACTGGGTTTTCAATCTACTAGCAGTAATCTTCCCCACCATGGTTGCTATTTTCACTTTTAAGTCCAACCAGCGCAAGCACTACTTCGTTCCATTTCTCTGTGCCTATAACTCTTTCTGATCACCATGGCACCACTGGATAACTGGTCATATACCAAAAGAAAACAAAAGAAGTTCGAAGACTCAATTTTAGCTAGCACTTAGACTTAGATTGGCCTCATACAACATTTTAAAAAGAAATTTCTTACTTTATTAGAGATAAGTTTCTTCTATATATATATATGTATATATTTCTTACTTCCGGAGTTAGATTAGTTACGTTCATTTTAGGCTCCAATGCTAGCACTGTTAAAATCGTAACGGTACGGAAGTAGAAAGCTAAACTTTTTCTTATCAGATTACAAAACGCCTACAAATGTCTCCCCAAAAATCGAAATATTGAAAATTTTAATATATTTTTAAATTGTTTTTGTAAACAGTCTGTAATAGTAGTACAAGTATTTATCAGAGCAAATAAATGGACCGCACTCGCCATTCACTTGCCTTGTACGTAGTTTAATATGACCCGATGTTTGGTGGCTTGTTCTTGGAAATACAAAAACCTAATATATCAGGGAATTCGGATTAGGACGTCTATGGCTGGATTTGTTTTGCTTATGCTTGTAAATCAAGTTTTTCTATATTTGCCTTGATAATTTTAATTCTTTGCTTCTTCACTTTGTATTTATTTTCCCGCTTTTCTTTTTCTTTTTTTTTAACAATTAATGCACACGTTCATAATCTAACATTTCTCTCAAACATAAACAAAGCCAGGGATTTGTATGAAAGGAAAAAAAAAAAATGAAATTGTAAACAAAAGCTTTTAGAATTTTAACTGGGTTACAAAGCCAAGAGAAACAAGAAGAAGAACAAGAAGGAATAAAAACTGAATAAACATCACCTACATGGCACATAATCATACCCCTTACACGTTTGTGTGTGTGCACACAAAGCATTAATGTAAACTTGTGCTTGTGCGACAGAACATCCTTGACAAGAACAACAACAGCAAGGTTTTTGTCAACCTCCATCATCATCATCATCATCATCATTAACAACGGCAACACTACTACACTCACATCATCACTAACTACAACTTTTAGTAAAGCATTATCGTTTTTTGTTCTTTTCGGATTTGTTTTTCTATTTCATCCTTCATTTTTCCCGTATATTATTAAAGTATTTAACTCATAAAAAATATAAAATATAATTTAAATGTAAACTCGTGCAAATTTATGTAGTTGAGTCTAAAGGAAGTTGAAAAAGTGAGAAAGTTACACTCATCTCGATAGGAATTATGAAGAAAATAGGAAAAAACACTACGGACTGCGCAAAGTCTAATATACGCACACCTTCTACACACAAAACAAATAACTAGTTTTGCTAATTGTTGCGAAGATAACTTGAGTTAAACTCTTAACTCTTTTTAATCAAAGTACAGTTCAAATGACAACGAAGTGCATGTGCAGGAATCAAAGGGTTTTACTTTACTATAAATATGCGCGATCCCATCACAGTGACCGTTCGTGACTTGTTCGATGTGATTTCGGTTTTCCGTAGGAAGATGGCAAGGACACAGCTGAAATTCGCACCTTTGACGGCCCGTAGTCGGACCAAGTCTTATGGACAGGTACCGGATTGTCCCATTTACCATTGTGAGAAACGTACTCAGCCTAACCCAATATGTTAAGAATTCGGACCCAAAGGCGGGCGCGACCCATTAACGCAAAGTGACAAAGCGATCGCTGCACGCGTAAAGCCATTTCAATCCCTGGCACCTGGAATGCAGCAAATTATCAGATTTACAAATTGATTCTGCAAACCAAAGTACCCCTTCATCTTGAACACGTCCCTCCCGGACGTTCTCAGTTGCTGTGGTGGGAGGGGCTCGCAGCCAGCCTGATCCTACCAAAGACTCAGCCCTTACGTGCTCTGGCGAAGCATTACATTTGTCTATTGATTCTTATAAGAACTGACTCTATTGCCAAGTTTCGGACAAAGAATTATAAAAAAAGGAGTAGATCCGGGATGTAATCAATTTGGGACACAGGTGGGGTTATCATCTTAAGTGTAGCCCGCTCAATATACCAGTTCACTGCGATCCCACAAGAACACATCAACCATTCATTGGAAAGAGTTTCAATTATAAATTATGATTACTTAAATTGATAGCGAAAACATTAACGACTGCAGCATAAAACCTACATCAGTGGTTGAAACGGCAGCCAAATCTTAAACGATCAATTATGAAAATTATATGGCGAACCTTTAGTTAAATTCAATGCAATGTTATTGGATATTGAATGAAAAGAATTAGTTTTTATGATTTATTATTTCGCAAGTTGCAGCAATTGAAGGCGTCAACGTTGGTTATTCAAATAAAAAAGGGTGTAAATTTTAACTATTGAAATCGAACTATAAATAATAACTAACTCGGATTCCGCAGATGGAAAGAGCCTTCAGATCTCTGGACTCTCGCTAAGAGATGCATTCAACAAACAGTTCATCACACCTCATTGATGAACAAAATGTTCATTTTGACTTTGGACTTGCTTATAACAAAGGATTCGACATCAAGTGGAGATAATTGAATCGATATAGCATTTAAAGCTATTTCACCGTGTAAGCATGCAGCCGCGGTAGGGTGTATTTTTATACTAAATTCGCTAGAGAACCCAGATGTTTCCTGCCGCTGAAAAAAAAATATACCGATTCCTTACAGCGTAGCTTTGAAAGACAAAAGAAAAAGAAATGCACTCAAAAACTCTGATTTTATTTTAAAAATGTTATGGCCCCACAAAAAAGCACAGAATCGATAATCTGTGCTTTAATATGCCTAATCATTGCCCACTTATGGTCTCCGCAAGCGTTGAACCAGGCAGTTACAAGTAAACTGTGGCCGAGTAGGCAAGAGTCTCGACTAGCAATTCAATAGTCGTGGGTTCAAATCTCAAGTGCGCTAGAGTTTTTAATAATAATAATAATAATAATAATAATAATAATAATATTAATAAAAATAAAGCCGAAAGCCTTAGATGCTAGTGCTTTGAGACTTTAGTCTTAGAGTTTATTCTCTGACTAAATTTATATAATAATAATAATAATAATAATAATAATAATAAACTGTGGAAACCTGGCCACGGGATTTTCCCTGTTGAAAATCTAAGTAACCACAATATGTGCGACTACGTTGACGTTGTGGCCCCAGGTTGATAGGCCACCTTTTGTGTCACCTGACGTGTGTGTGTCCACCAGACTTAGTTATGCCTATGAGGCATGCGTACATGCCATAGCTGAGCTACCTAGTTCGTGATATGTGGTAGGGGTTCTATAGTTTTGCTCACGGAGACTCTTAGGGCGGTCACAACCAAAACTAATTCCACGTACTTGGCCCTTATCAAACATGCTGACATACGACACCCTAACCTTCGTAACGGGGATTCTATATACCCCTAGGAGCTCCCAAGACCCACCCTGCCTGTTGGTCTTTCTTCGGCCGCAAAAAAAAATTTGTAGGAGACCCCGAAGTTGAGGACGAAGACCCCTTTCAATCTACTTTTCAGTCAAAATAAAAAAAAAAACTTAGCACATTTTTAAGCGCAAAAATTTATATGGTAAAAGTACTATAAGTAGAAATATTTATTTAAAGCGACCAAAAATAAATTCTAACATCCTTCGTGCTTATGGGATATGTCAATACAAATATACTCTGAAGTCCGTGCAAACACAAATATAAAGTACAGGTACTTGACATATGCCAGTCAAATTCAACATTTTAAGTAATCTTTGGGAACCAGCTCCCATTTATTAGCACATTCTTGCCTTGACAGTATCGGCTGTATCACGAATCCATTGGCAGGTATCGTCTAGATATTACACTTTCCTTTGCAACCACTTGGCGTACAATTCTGCGCATACCTTGCGTTTTAGAAGACTCATCCAATGTAGATGTCATTTATATATTGCGGCATTTTTGCGGTGCCTCCTGTAAAGCTGATTTTCATAATTAACGTTGTCTTTTTGCATCTTTCTCGAAAGGAAAGAAAATTTTTTTCACAAATTTTTCGGTTTTCACGAACCACTTTATTTATATTTTATTTTTCTTTCAAACTATTCTTTACTTTCGTTTTGTTACATAGTTACATTTATTGGTCCCTAATTGCTATCCACTGATTTGTTTGCGAACAAATTTTATAATAATTGATTGCTTCTTCCAAAGACGAGAAACAATTTCTAATTTGAGTGTTAATAACAAAAAAGGTAACCTACCACAGATTTATTTCAAGTGGAGTTCATTTATTTCTCGTTTTTATAATAACTTTACTGCGGCACACTTCTTAATGTTCTGTCTGGTTAGGCTTTTGTTGCTTTGTGAGTACAAATAAATCACCATTTTTTGTAATTGTTTCTGTTGTAATTAGACATACTCATTCCATATATAATTTATTCATTATAAAATATGTCTACACGCAGCACCAAAGATCTGCTGTACTTAAACTAAATTCTTATTCGTTTGTTTTCTCACGAAACAATGCATTAACAAATTTTTTTTCCTAACATTGCAAAGTTTTGTTCTTTTTGTTTTGGTTCACTTCAGAGGCAATTCCAAGAATACCTTTCATTATACACACATACACGTAGGTAATAAAAATAGTTTTTCTTCAAGAAAAAAACCTACGTTCTAAATAGTATTGGACCTTTCTTTTTTGTTAGCAACTTCGTGAGTGTTTATAAATAATTTGTTAAATTTTGTTTGTATTTTTAAATTCATTTCTCTTCTCAACACATTTCTTATTCCATGTAGTTTTTTTTTCTTTTCTTTCTTCCGATGGAGTTTACTTTCCCAATTTGCTGTATTTCTATTTTTTTATTATAAAGCATATTTCTGTTAAAATTTTTCATAACGCTTTAGTAATACTTCGCGACGATTTGTTTATAAATGTCCTTTTTTCTCTTGTTTTACTAAAAATTCCAACACCTTCTTTCTTTTCTCGATCTCCGTCTTCCTCCGCGGTGTCGAAAATTCAGACCAAACAAAAAACGCCAAGCAAACTCTTTCTCGCGCGAGAATTAAACAATCCTGTCAATGCATGGTTGCATTCTTTTTAAAAGAAAAGAAATGAAACAAAATTGCTAAGCTAAAAACTCATGTTACAGAGCATCGGAACGAGTTCCCGTTTTCTTTTATGAGAAGAGTACATTATTCTGTTTCCATATATTTCCTCGCTGTGGAGACCATAAAATCTGTTAATTTCTGACGCTGATGGGAAATAGCAAGAATACGTTTGGAAAGATCCAAAGCCAAGAGTGGCTTCGACAACGTATAGTAAGAAATTACCTAAAGCTATATAAACTCGGTGCAAGTCGGTTAGCGAAAAGTCGAGAATTTGTGAGTGTTCCAGAAGTCTCGCGTTACTCAAAGAAAAATGGCTCCCAGCAAGTACAATGCATTTCCCATCAGGTTACCAGAAAAATAGTATCTTGCCCTGACATGGCATTTCGGGAAGTATCGTGGTTGCTGTGATTACCTCGAAGTTTCGTGAGGACCGCTAAACATTGAGGTCTCAGATAGGCCTCGAAGCTAACCAGAGTTGCAAGAAAGATAGCTCATGCTCGCTCTTTCTTACTTTGGTACTTCAAGAATAGCGGCCCCCCTTCCAAAGATTGTTCTATTCCTCGAGCGCGATTATCGCTTGATTATCGCTTATGCTATCGGGCGTATTACGTTTAACTGGCGAGCAAAGTTGGTAATTAAATGAACGTTCCCTAATACATCCACTAGAACAAGTAAAAATATTGTTACAAATTTCCGCTTTTCTAAGATACGGCCCATACCACTAGATCGTGGATATTATTTCCAAGAGAAACGCACTTCAGAATTCTTTTTAACTCTAAGTTTCTTTATTTGCAATCCATTCTTAAGGCTAGGACTATTTACAATTTATTTTTCTCAACACAACTATTATTATTCCTTACTTGAATGTTCTCTTACGGCTCAATGTTCTCGTATCAGCAACTCTGCCTTCCGCACTTATATACTTGTATACATTTTTACAAGCATGTTACGATCACCTAACTTCATGGTTTCATTTTTAATCCGTTAACCTGCTTTTGTGCTAATCGTTTTCCTCGGCCGGCAGCTGTATGACTCGCCGCGCATGTGCACCTGGGTTTTTCTCTGTCTGTTTTCGTGCTAATCTTTTTCACCGGTCGGCACCTGCATGACGCGCCGCGAATATGCACTAAGGAATTTATTACTTACGAAAATCAATTAGTTAGCATTAACTGCATTTGGGATTTTCGTAACGATATTAATGTGAGCAGGTGGGGCTGCCAGTGGATGATTTTTAATTTTTAATTTTTAATTTTGGGCATAATTGGGAGAATTTGATTAATTTGAATCTGTAGTCGCGAATAAAAAAAGAAAACCATTTATTCCTTTTCATTCTAGGTATTTTTACTCGCTCACTGTGACGATAATGGTTTGTATGTGCGTACATTAGCTACAGGCAAGGAACTGCATACCTTAAAAGGTCATAAGTCTAAAGTAAGTACTTTTTGGTCAACTCGACAACAAAATTTACGACTACTTTCAAGTGCGTTTGCGTTCTAGGTGCGAACCTTACATATAGCACGAGATAGCCAACGGGCAGTAGTGGGTTGTGAAGATACAAGAGCTTTGATATATGATATGCTCTCAGGTCGTCTGATACGTTCAATGCCGCCGAATCCTGGCCCTGTTACAGCCCTATATGCCATGGACAATGATGATTTCTTAATTACTGTGGGTGGGAATAAAATCACTTTCTATTCATTTCGCAATGAAGAGTTGTACGTTCACCCTTATTCGCATAATCAACGGAAAAAACGATCTGTTAAACGCAGCGCTCAAAGTCAAAGATCGCCCTCGACTTCATTACCACCTATTACCTGCTTTGACGTTTCACGTGATTCGCAATTGGTGGCCATTGCTTCTGGCAAACATGTACACATAATGCAGATTAATACTCCACAATATCAGACTACTTTAGATGGACACAGCGCACCAGTAAGCAGTGTTTGCTTTGCTCCCAATGGTGAATTTTTAACGACTGGATCGGATGACCGTGCGGTGCATGTTTGGAGCTTAGCCATGGGTTCAATTAGTAACACTTTTCGTGGTCATGTGGCTCCAATATGTTGTGTTATTGTCTTAATGGATTCACGTCGTGTTTTGTCTTCCGATCGTGATGGTTATTTATATGTGTGGATGGCTCAGGGTGGAAATCTTTTACAAACTATACAGGGCCCGGGTAGACGTCTGTCTGCCACAAATAACATGAAATTTGCCATTTCGACCAATTGCGACAACACTCTAAAGATATGGTCTTTGACAAGAGAAGATGAAAAGTACTCGGTAGCACATTCCGACGAAATTACTTGTTTCACCATAACCGCTGACAGTTTATATATTATAACGGGTTCACGTGATATGTCTCTAAAGGTTTGGCAGGCTACGGGAGGAAAATTAGCTCAAGTTTTAGTAGGCCACTCCGATGCTGTGACTTGTGCATCAGTATCGATAACCAATAAAACTCAAGTACTATCGGGATCGAAAGATACTAATTTAATTCTCTGGGATTTACATACCGGTGATGAAATTCACACATTGGCAGGTCACTTAGGAGCAATTATTGGAGTAAAAGTTTCAGCTGATGGTTCGACAGCGGTGTCAGGCAGTGATGATAAGACTTTGATAGTTTGGGAAACCAAAAGAGGTCTGGCTCTTACTTCTCTGCAGCTGCATGTACCCTTTCCCCGCTTTGATATTAGCATGGATTGTTCACGCATTTTGGTGCAACTTGTCGACAGTTTTAATTTGCCAGTAATATGTTTGCACAATACTCCAGCTCAATATATAAAATTGCCCACCTATTCGGCCCCAGCTAGAGATGTAGAAGGTATGAAGAGAATTTAAGCATTATAGAGAAATGTATATTTTTAATTTTTGATCAACCTTCTCACCTTTTAAGATCTACGTCCTCAAGGTCCTAAACGTCAAATGAAACGTTTGCTCAAGAAGGAAGTGTCACTGGATACATACACTTGGCAGAAGAAGTACGGTCATCTTACCTCTTCGGTGATGATGGCTCAGGTGGATGAGCGTTTGAAACGACGCTTCTCTGTATCAGCCAGTATGGAGGAGATTTCCAAAATAGCTGAGATGAAAACCATAACTTCACAAACTAATTTGGGTCCCGAACAAGCTGCCCTGGCTCAGTCGCAGCACTTTGATCAATTGGAGGCATTATGGAATAAACGTTCCCCGCCACGTCGGCGACATAATGCGGTAAGTAGTCGTCAATGGGCTCTTAAAGTTCTATGAGCTTTTAGAGTAAAAGCTTTGCGAGTTACTATTTCAAGGCATTTTAGAAAACTTTTGCTAGAAACTGCTTGCATATTAATTTATCGAATTTTTGTTTACAATTGACAAAGCTTTCACTTTTAAGTTCCAAATTAAATAAGTAAAACTGCTTTTAAAATTAGTGCGAGTAGACGAAAAGCTTCAAAAAACAATTTTATTCTTTTTTTTTTTTTTTTTGCTTTTTATTTAAAAATGACGAAAAACAAAACATTTGCATTTTCAATCACAACACCACCATTACCACCACAACCAAACTGACAGGGTCTTTCACGTCAAACTTCCTTAGTTGAGGATCGTTTGGAGTCTTCGGACGACGACGAGTATCATGATGAGCGCACAGGTATGTTATCAGCATCCTATGATAATATCTATAAATTAGCACAAATCACTTCTGGCGGCATGACATCGCCATCAAAACATCATACATTTATGCACGCAAGGACTAGTTGTAATTGTCAAACTTACGCATGCACTGATACACATTACAATAGTAGGAACACAAGAGCGAAAACCGTCCCTTACAATAACACCCACACACAAAATCCCACAACACACGAGCTGTTAGTCTGCAGGCAGTGCCAACAGCCCGATCTAGTCAGAGATTTGTGTGGTCAGAGCGATCCATTAAGTGAGAATCGAAGGCAGCGTTTGCGCAGTTTTTTTCGTTGGCGCAGTTTAAAAACGCGAAACGTCCGAAACAATCACTCTCACAGTTTACAACCTCACGTGTTAGCCCAAATGCACTATGAAAATGTTGCCAAAACTCGAAATAATAAGCTGACCAAAGCTCAGCCTAAGCCCATAATAATTGTGGAAAATTTTGATTATCGGGCTGTAAAGAAAATCCGTACTCAACTATTATTACATCCGCAAAATACTCAGGCCGTAAGTAATATATCTCAAGTCGAAGGACCAATAGCTTTAGATCAACAATCGTGGCTACATAAATGGCCTTTCAAAAAATTTATTCGTTCCGAACATTTGCCTGAGCTTAAGTATACCGATAGTGCTGAGAGAGACAAAACTGGATTTTTTTCTAGAAAATCGAAATCGAAGAACACAAACAACTTATTAGCTAACACGAAATGTATTGCTCAGTAAATAATGCAAAGCAGAACAACAGCACGTTAACTTGAATTGCTTACTTCACCTTACACTTTTTACACTTCTCCAAATTATTCTCGCCGTTATGTCGTTAAGCATGAGTGTTTTTATCGTTACATCCCTTTGTCTAGATATAATTTTTTGTAGTTACTGTATTTATACAAATATATCCGAAAATTGAATGTTAGACTTGGATTGAGTGTTTTTGTATTGAGTTGGAGTCGAAAATAGGTAAGTTTCTCGAACTTAATATCTGAAAATTATTTGGACATTATACCCGAAAATTATTTCCAAATGGCTGATCTCCTTCGGGTGGATAGTTATCTTGCGGTAGCGTTAACATATTTAATGAGTACATCACTGTGGTTTTTGTTTAGAAGAAAAGAACCAAGAAATCGGGAAAGAGCAAAGACTTCTGCTCGACCTTAGATAATGCGAGGAATCAACATTTCATTAAGCGTAACAATCACTATGCTTACAAAAAAGTCATTACATAAAATTCTGAGAGATACCACTGCTTTCTATTTCCATGAGCATTTAGCAGGTTGCGACTTCCTCAAGCTAATGTACCATCTTTAACAGCTACGAACGAATAAGTTATCCCACCGGCATAATTTTCGGAAGCTTCGGGTAAGTCTAGTTTTATGCCGGAAAAAACGACGAATTTTCTCCGCTGTTCTCAACGGATACTTCCTACTACTGGTTGCCATATGCTTCAGTCTTCCTATGACGATATTCAAAAAGTGGCTGCTTACATAGCTAACCTCGATAGTGGGCATGAGACGACGGGTAAACATACTTTGAAAAAAATACGTTACCTTTGCATTGATATAATCAGTTTTCTTTCCCATAGAAAAAAATACTGTCAAGAGTAATTTTTGTAGCGTTCACAGTACAAATCTGAAGCATTGATTTCACTTCAGCGGATCCTCTTTTTAAATAGATCGCATAAGGGTCAGGCATATACGCTTTTTTTCAAGGTTTAACGCCAAGGTAACCGCTTTAAAAAATGGGGTTTTTTGACAATTTTTTGGGAATACAAAGGAAGGTCATAGAAAAGAATAGAATAGTTATTAAGCCTAGATTTAGATTTTTACAAAATGGGAACACAGCAGCAAGCAGTGTAGCTGTTACAAATTTGATTGAAAGGTAAAATACTTTCCATCCTAATTCGAACATGTCCTTTTATCGTGAGTCATATCATGGTATTAATTTGTTTGTGCCCTAAAAACGCCGTTTGGTGGTCAAATATTCTTTTTTATTTTCTCTCTTCGACTATTTCTTGCTCTAAAGTGCCATTCAGTAGACTGCAAGTAATCCCTATCCCTTTCTCTACTTCCCCACTTCCTTCTGACCATTGCCTTATTACTCGTAAAGGGGGTCATCTCCTGAGTGAAAGGTCATAAAGCACTCAATAGTCGTCTTGATGAAGCTGCACTAGGATATTTTTGTTTAGAGATGCTTTCAATTGAATATAAATGATTCGAAAGACATCTATTAGTGTATTAGAGGAGCTAGGTAAGATGTTGGGACGTAGCTTTTCGGCAAGAATTCATTTAGCATGCGAACGCAATAAATTTTTGTCCCCATATTCTGCAAAGTCCAAAGCATCTATTAAGTCGACAAAAAAAAGATTTTTTTTCTAAAAATTTACATCGCCATTACACCTTAAGTATAAGTAAGTGTAGGCATTTAAAGGCTTAACTGCTTTCGCCTTAGCATTCAGTACTACTTGTTCTTACTTATTGCTACCATACCTCTCTATTACAGTTAATGACTTGTTTAGCACGCAAAATGCTTATCAGAAAGGTTATGAATTCATGTGTTTTGCTTGTTGAAAACGGTCGCAAACGTAATTCTAATCGCTGAAAATGATAACTGGACGACTACTTCCCTCGATATAATGTAAACGCTACGGATGTTATGTATCTATAAGTGCTCTCACATACAACTTGTGATCCGGATGCTTGTAGGGCTTTCACAGAGATAAGAAACTCCTTAACAAGTTGAAACATCGGAAAAAACGAATGTCATTAGGAAAATGTGTCACTGTGATCAACATTTTGTAGGATTAACTTTCTTCGATTGACATTGTGCAGACAACCCTTGGCTTTTGTATCACAACCATACACATTAAATTTTATAGGGTCTTCGAGGCGCTTTCACCAGAAAGTCATCTCATATCGAACGCACTGCGTTCTAAATTCTGAAAACCAGTAGAAAGGCTCACAAATTACTAAAGATCTTGGCCTCAAATTCGGCACAGACATTAATGAAGGCGCTGCCTACCCGGGGAAAAAAAGCTATTAGTCTTTGGTTTTTCTTTTTGTTTTTTTTTTACATGACCAATCAGTCAGGGAATGTCGGCTATTCGCATGAGAATCAGGAAGGACCGAGCAATGGAAAGGATATGGGGAGGTGATGGCCGTAATTTAGTGGTAAGTGTTATGCGCATTTACCAACTGAACGTCCATCATAGCTACGACCAAAGTAAACTCTACAGTACTTGAGATTTGAATCCGCGACAACCGGCGAATCTTATCTACTCGCCAATTCCTTTAGATAGGCCCGCTTAATTTACATTAGAAAGTATCATTACCTTTGGTTACAGTATTATATGTAGTCTGCTTTTTCTGTGCTACAGCAAGGACGTCTCATTGTGTAAAAGAAAAACTGGAACTATATAAGTTTAAGTATAATTGTAAGAATTTTATAACTTTTTTAGGTTTAGCTTACTTCCGAATTGATAATTTTTAAATCAATTTAAGATCTATTTGTGCAGTTATATCATATTAAATATTCGAAAAAAAACAAGCAAAAGCACTACGGTGAGCCATGGCCCACCATTAAATACCCGTACACCAACCTATAGGTTTTCATGACCAACCCTTTCAAATTGAGGCTTTGTATGGGCAGAGATCGAAGAAGTGGTGCGACATGAGCCATTTTCAATAGTGTTTGTCCTTGAGCCAAAACACGTTAGTACACCGTATGTCATCAAAATATCTCAAATATGTGCGGCCTGTAGGTTGAACACAAGAAAACAGCTGATGGACAGTCGGACAGACAAGCTTAAATCAATTCAGAAAGTGATCCTGAATCGGTGGGTCTTTGTCAAATCCTTTTCAATATTGCTTACAACCGCCCACGCTTAACACACTCTTCTACGACAAGTGTTGTAGTGTTTAATAATAACTAATAAGGTAAGTTTAAATAATAAAATCGCAATTCGTCAATTTTTCCTTTCAACAATTTACTTCACTTTTGCCCAAATATAAAAGTGCAAACAAATTTTCTTATTACTCGTACATATGAAATAAGTTTTTGTTTTAAAAATTAATATTTCATTTAAATGACAATAATTGAAAAGAAAAAACTAATATAGTATTAAAACATAATTTTTCCCCTATTTTTTTTTTTTTTTTTTTTTATATTAAAAAATGAATAATTATCAACTCCTAGTGCATTCCAAAACCAGTTCACGCAGTTCTTTGCAACAACCAATTATTTAAACAAAACGCACGCTTTGGCACTGCTTTAAAAGAAATATATACTTAGATATTATTAGCTTTTTTCCTCTTTTAAGTTAATATGTAGCGTAAAAAACATAATTCACTCAAAGCTCACTAGAGATATTTGTATACATTAATATTAAAAAGAAAAAGAAAAAAAAAACACTCAAAAACCAAATTTCATCCATTGCTTTTCATAGATGAGTTTCCAGATAAGTTTTGAACAGTTCAAGAAAATTAGAAAACTTGAAATGAAAAATAAAAAAAAAATTGTATACCTCATTGCATTAGCTGAATTTTATGTTTTGGACATTTAAAAATAATAAAAAAAAAAAAAAAAAAAAAAAAAAAAAAAAAAAAAAAAAAAAAAAAAAAAAAAAAAAACAACAACAACAATAAATAAATAAAAATTTAGTATATAACAAAAGCTAACACGTGTCAAAACCTTAACATCATTATGGTTTGTGCGATAAATTGAATGAGAACCGACGCTAATCCTTCGCAACAAGTCAGTAAGTAAACGATATACATACATATATCCTTGCCATGTCTTTTGTATACACAAAACTCACCAAGCTTTATATATTAGTAGTATGAAAAAACACACAGTAGTATGGGCGCACACACAAACATTAATAAGAAATAAATTTCTTAAAAACCTCAAACAAAGCTTTCGTTAAAGATTTTTGCTTTTCATTTGCCTTTTTTTTTGGTCCCTTTTTTGTTGTTTTAATTTGCATACAATGACGTTTTTAATTGTATGTAAATATCAAATAAAGAAAATTATCGTAGTCAACATAATCATAAGCAGCAAATGAATGAATGCTAGATGGATGATTAAATGAATGTCTGCTTAACATTAGGAAAGGTCTACACAATACACTCACACCAAACTGAATATATATAAAAAAAGAAAGGAAAGAAAAGTAAGAAATTCTCTTTTCATATTATCTTTAAATTTAGATCATTTCGCTGCAGGAGGAGGAGGACACTATTAAGGAGGACTAAATTGATATAAAAACTATTAAAAAAATTTATATACTCGTCTTGTAGCGAGTGTGACGAACCTACCACCTCAAGCAAATATAGAACGTAATATAATAAAATCATGTATTTAATAATCATAGGCGTGCTAGTTAAGCAATCCGCACTTAAAGCAACAAAAGAAACTCCTTTAACTCGTCTTCATGTCTGATATAGAATACAGCCTAATATTCAATTAAAAAATGTTGCCCGCTACAATAACAAAATGTGTTGAGCTTAAGCTTTTAGTCGCAATATTTCCGCGAGATGATGAAATTGAGGCAGAATTTTAGGCTGATCAAGAATACGTGTGCAGTGTGCAGCGCCAACTTTTTGATTATTGAAAATATCAAACGGAAGATATTTAAACATCCATCTCGGTCACGGTTACACCTAGTGTACTAATTCTAAGTGTGGTAGCAGACTGGCGGTGTGGCCATGTAACGATATTGGATGCCTCGAGAATTTGTAGAGAAGTTGTAGGCTCTTTAAAGTTTTCTGTATAGGAAAATTTCTATATCGAAACGCTCCCCCTGCTCAGTGTCAAGGCGCTAGAGCTATTATTATTGCCATATCAATTTGATCGCAACAGTCGCCGCTCTAAGATGAAATCAAAATGCGATTACTTCGCAGAGAACGATCGTCCAAGAAACGAGACCGTCTATGGAATATTGTCCGCCTTTCATACCAAATTGGTCTTTCTTCTTTTCTATTATTTACCTGTTGACTATTAAAAAGTTTGCTTAGCCCCGCGGAAAGTGCGGTTGCTTACACTAAATTGGGTTACTATTAAGGTCACCCTATTTCAATTGTTCTATTCGTTGTGTCCAGCGCTTGTTTGACACTTTAATGTGTGTCGTTAATTTTTTCTTTATATAACAATTCCAAGCTTTTTATTTTCTTGACAAATCGTATAATTAAATGTGTGCTATATGTTAGGTAGGCACGTCTATTATAACCCCAATTTCTTTAACCATAGAGAAATAAATTTTACAATAATTTCACAGCATTAATCTCAAAGTTTCTTCTTTCTAAATGTTTTTCTTTGGTCGTCCAATGCTTTCGTAATCTCTTCTACACCTAAGTAAGAAGTATCCTTAACGTCTCGAATACAGTTAATCCAGACGTGGTATTAAAGTACTTCATTATGCCAGTATCAGTACAAAAATGAAAAAAATCGGCCACGCCTACCCAATGATATAGTATACCAAATTCCAATATTCCCTTGACCATTGCCCAATTCGGAATATACCTAAGCATGTCCGTCTATTCGCCTGTCCATGTCTCCGTCTATCCTGTACTCCTGTCCGCACAAATGAAGATAAGGCCTACAAATTTCCAAAAGAAGTTAACAATGACCCAAGCCAGTCAAGGTACACTTCCAATCGATGTAAGCAATTTGAGAACTTCTCTTCCAAACATTTATTCCTTAATGAATGGAATTTAATTTCTATAAGTTTTGCTTTATCCATAGAAATCTAAATGCTTTTCTGGCATTTTTCTTGAGATTTACCGTTATCACGTATCACGCGTATCTTTTCAGGTTATATATGGTGCCTTAAGGGCTCCTGTTACCACAAATTCAAATCTTTTGTAACTTTTTCTCCCATCTCAAGGTGCCTTAGTTCTTTTGTAAGAAGTTAAACCGATACAACTTTGAAAAAACCACGATAATATTTTCCAATTTTCTTCTTTTGATCCCATCAATATGTAAGCAGACCACAATCAATTTTTAGCCGTTAGGTTTCAACCGATGACGGGACGTTTGTGGCAAATTACCGCCGCTTGTCCTCATTTTTCCGATTGTAGCGCTGTAAAAACAAAAAGGGGATCACAAGGGGATCACAAGGGGATCCCCTTTGATAGAAAAGTGTACGCGAAACGCCGGCAGTTCTAGCGGTAATATTTGATGATCGATATGGATAAAAAGCTTTTACAATTGAAATATGCTAATGAGTTGCACATTTCTCTTAACGTAGACCTAAAACTCATATTTACCGATATGGAAACAAGAAAAGAGTAAAAAATTTTGCGGACGAAATTCTTCCACTTTATGGTGTCCTTGCTGTACATTTCTGAAAGTATTGCAAAGAGAATAACTACGTTAAAATTTTCCAATTTTTTTCTTTTTTGTGTGTGGTGGGTTTACAAATAGCACAATTTAAATATCACTAAAAAAATGAATATTTAAAAAAATTGTAAAACTTTAAAACTTTTTTCACAAACTTTAAATTGCATTTTTTTTTTTCAAATAACGATTTCCCTGTAGTATTAAAATGTATGCGTAGTTGTAGTTGTTTTTTATATGTACGATCACTTTTTACTACTAATGATTCACTAGCAAACAAACAAGGGGTTAAAAGCTAATCTATGCTTAAACTAAATGAACAAAAAATGAAAATAAAAATTAATAAAATAAAAAAATAAATATAAATAAAAGAAACAAACGGAAAACGCAACAAATCAAATGAACAAATAGAAAAAAATTATTTTAAAATTACTTGTAATTATAACGAAATTTTGACAAAAGGTTCATTAGATTTAACGAGAGAATTGTAGATGGACATACATCTTAATCAGATTCGATTTTGATTACATATATCAATTATTTTACAACACAAAACGATTGCTGATCATAACTACTTAAAACAAAATAAGTAATTGCAGATATTTTATGCGTCAATTTTGTTCGACGATTCAAAAAATGAAAAAACATCGCAACTACGGGATTGTCTAAAGTTATTCCTTTCGCGCTATATATAATAGATAAGGAAAGCAGATGGTGCTTACATGAGAAGGCAATATGGGCGTACAATAGACTCAATTTTTGCTATAGCGATCTAAGCTTGCCTGTGCTTCTGCTCGTCTATTCGTTCTCTCGTCTCGTCTCTCTTATATCGTTATATTCCACGTAAAAGGACAATTTTTGAAATATTTTCATGAAATTTTCCAAAAGTCATCTTCACGTAAATTCATTACTACAAAATATTTAACAAATTGATTTCAATCGATAACAGAATGCTTTAATCAATTTATTTCTTAAAATCTTCGCTAAATTTTTGTATTCACTTTTACTGATTTGCATTGTTTTTTATTATTTCATCAATTATTTCTCCGTCTGCTGTATTATTATTCTTCTTAAGGAAAACGACAAATGCTTTCAGTTTTTTTAAGTCAACACAGCAAATATTTAAAAGCCCACAAATGGCATTGACAGCTGATCAGTGATGTGGGATAAAAACAAAAAATAGTAACAATAATAATGGGAAATTTTTTTAAATCCTTGTGATTTGACAATTATTACTTTTGCTGCTTTTATTGTGAAACAATATTATAATTTTATCACGCATTTTACATTAATCACTAATTTCCAACCATTATTCGCGATGCAAGCTTAAACTAATTTATTCATGCATTACACAGTAAATCTCTCAACAGTGATGCCTTATGTCGTAATATCTTCAAAAATTTAGCGACTTCGTTTTTTTTCTTTTTTATTAACGATTTAATGGTTCGCTGATTTATTGTTGGCTTTTCCCAGGAATAGCGATGCACAGTCAAGGGCTTCGCGAACAACATAAATTTGTACATGAATAAAACACCTAACCCACACAATTACACACGTTACAAGCTTACAAGAGAGTCACTCTAAGTGAATAAATCACTTTTCAAACGAAAAGGTCGCTAATCTACTTAAAAGTTTGCTACACTACGAAACACTTTTTTAATAGGCCTTTTATTATCCGCGTTTGCCAAAGTTTTTCGTGGAAAATTAATGAAATTTTTTCTCTTTGAGAATTGCTTGGAAATGCCTGTTAAAAGTCTGCTATCACCTTCATGCAATTCTTATGGATACTCAATAAAAGATTGTCTAACGGATACGTACTAAAAAAATGTCTTTTAACAATAAGCGGCCGCGCTTCCGGTAGAAAAGACAGAAACGTACTAAACATTAGCTGTCACTTTCGCATTCAGTGTGATCATCTTTCTGAAAGATTTTCAGTCCTTTCAGTTATGTATAATTTGTTTAAAATATTTAACAAATAATATTTGAATAATTTAGAAGATTCATTCATTTAGTTGTCTTGAATTTCTATAGTTCTTTGATTTGTTTGCAAAAAATTACGACGTATTGTATATAAATAAAATTATTTGTGGCACACAAAAAAAAGGCATATATCGCTTCAAACCGAAGAGAGTTAAGATCTATAAAAACGATTAAAAAATTAATACTCACTTTATATATCAACAGAAATTTCATTATAGATCTTCTTAATTTATAATTTTTTACAAATTTTTGAACCTTTTTTTCTGGAAATTTGTTATAAAAAAACACAAAAAGAGAATGAATAGCATTCATACGCCTCTGTCTCTCTTACTCTGTATTAATTCTTCCTACCTCTCTCACAATAACAATTTACAATGTTTTTACTGTTACAAAATCAATGCTACATATTTTGCGGGAAAAAAAATATTTTTTATATAAATAAATAAGTAAAACAACAAAAAAAAAATAAATCGTGTATATAATAATAAGAAATTATAGGACAAGAATAAAAACGGGTTCTAACATAATAAATTTATCACTTTTGTTTATTCAACTTCAACTGACAATCACGCTCATAGAAACGGCACAAAACAAACGTCTTGGGGCGAATATTTGATACCCACTATCGTAATGCAATATCCAATAGACCGTTAATTGTGGGCGTATCGACAGAAGATTGCTCTCGTAAACACTAATATTAAGTTTTAGATCAATCTTTTAAAAATCATAACTTTTTACATTTCGGTTCTTTCAACACGTTCGCTGTGTTCTAAATTAAACAATTTTAAATCTTTTTGGAAATTATTTATATCTTATAATTGTTTGAAAATGTTAGACGTTCTCGAAGGTGTGTTCCGATTATTTGCAAACTTAATATTTAGTCGTCAATTGGTTATATATACTGAAAATTTCAACATCCAATCTCAGTTTCCGCGAGTAATCTAAAGATAAGAGGCAGACAAATAGGCGGTTATACCGATTCGATTACGAATTTTATACCAATCAACGAAAGGTGATGCTAAATCGATTACAAATTCTATACCGATCAACAACATTTATGCCTTACGAGGTCCACGTAGCATATTTCTTCTAGTAAAGTCCATAGCCGGTAGTGGGTATAGTAAAAAAAATAAACAATAAGCGTAAACTTCCGTTAATGCATTGCTACACAATACATGAATAAGATTAACAAATTCAAACGACCACAATAAAAAAAAAAAAATAAATAAATAAAATGTAAACTGTAATGTCTTAAAAATGTAATATAGATGTGTACCTTAACGCTACCCTTCGCCCATATGGGCAAAATTACTTATGAAAGAACAATTTTATTAGACGTAGTTTTAATAAATAAGAAAAATACATTCGCTCTTAGGGCGAATCTTAAATCTTAAATACTCACCACCTAAGGTTAAGATATATAAAACCGGTTACCTTTTTATAAGTATATATAGGTTGCCATGGGCTGACACGAATTATTTAAAATGAATAGAAAATTTTTGGAAGAATTTTTAAATGAATTCAATAAATTCTAACTAAGAACAAAAGCACTTACTTACCACTTATTTCTAATTGTTTTACTCTCTTGTTGTTGCGGTCTAATTTGGAAGAGTTGGCTTATAACTATGTAAGATCAAAATTAATTTGTGAATCACGATGAACTTTTTTATTTTACTTATTGCGACATTGAAAACTACTATGATAACCAGAAGGACGGACGCCTTACATATACATATTTTACGCAAATTTTTAATAACTGTCTTAGATAATAAGCACAGAAAAGAGATTATTAATATATAATCACCAGCCGGTAGTGGGTATAAAAAAATGAAAAATTTTTAGATTCGTTTATATATGGTTGCTAAATAATAACAAAAAAAAAAAAAAAAAAAAGCACGAAAAGAAAGTAATATAAACTTATATATTGTTCCCACCACTTACACTTAACGTTTTTTTCCACTTAAGAGACCTAAAGTAGGAAAGAAAATCTTGTCACCTTAGCTGTAATTAAGTATTTTAGAAAATAGAAAAGAGCCCACTTTAAAGCAAATAAGAAGATATATTATTGTGTCATTATGAATAAGCTGGAAAAATATGTAATAGAAATATATGAAAAGAAATTAGATGAAATGAGAAAAAAAGGAGGAATATATTAACAGAGTAAATAAATGAAACAGTTTTAAATGTACAAATCTACACGCATTTTTAATTGATCTTAGATGGTCAGAAAAGCTATAATTTTAAAAGAAGTATCCCCCAATGCTGCCAACCAAATTGTCTGAGAGCGAAAAATATTGTTACAATAACAAGGCTAGCAATGCCAGACATCCTCTCAGGATAAACAAAAAAAAAATTACAATAACAGCGCCAGCAATCCCCTAAGACCACAAATACTACACAGTTGGACAGACGCACTTGCTTAGGTGCATCCAGAACTTGAATCATCTTTCTCTTCGCCTTGACCATGATAATTTTTTTCAATAACATCGTAAAGAGCTTCTTCTCGACATTGGTGTCCTTCTTCCTCAACGTCCATAATTTCCTCACTAATAACTTGGGCGTCTCCGATGATTGCTTTCTTTAGATCCATGTGATAATTATAACCTTCTGGAGCCTCGTTATTAATAACAATTTTCCCAATATCTAATTCGTGCTGTACTTCGAAAAAATGAACATCAGCTAACGAGAGTTGAGAATAATTTTTAACGCCCTTATCAGCAAACACGACGTACTTCAACCGTATTTGCTCCAAATCGCAAAGTTCTTGTTCAGATGTGGAGCTTAAAGTAGTAAACATCTGTTGTGCTCGTTAAAGGGAACCAGGCAATCATAAGCCAAATGTAGTGTCCGCTGCATAATTGCGCACAGCATTTTAAAAAAAAAAACTACTTTCTTTGTGACTACAGGAACATCTGAACATCTGAAAGTATTATGTTGGGTTCGGCTAATCCAACGAAAATTCTAAAAGCAGTAAAAAAGTAAAATTAAACTATAATTATATATCAGTATTCTTCCCAGACAGACATATAACTGATGAACTTAACAGCTATAGCTCACTATCTCTTTCGCTTAAAAACTCATTTTTTTGTCATAGTAATAATAATAGTAAAAAATAAAATAATAACAATAATGCACTTTTGCTTCATCTGGAGCTGATTATTTTTACAAAACTTGCAAATCAAATTACAATAAACATGAGAGACAGGTGACAGAATTATTATACATGCTTGCTAATACATGATATTAATTAATAACAAAATAATAAATGTGTAAATAAAATTTAGATTTAAACCAAATGTAGAATTAAAGCTTGGAAATAAAACATTTGGGACATTTTATTTTCTCTTCGTTAAGCTTCTGATGACTCATCGACATAAAATATTCGTTGATATACGATGTAATTTCATTAGTTTTATCGCGGACAGTTTCATAGTTGAAGCAATTTCCAAATTTTCTATAGCAATATTCAAATATGCGAAATAAAATGGATTCTGTACTAATATCCATTTTAAGGCGAGTTTCAAGCGCCTTAAGATAACATTCAATAAAACTTCTCGTTGCAATCAAAAGAAAACGAACAATGTTCTCCGGTAACTTCGAACCAAGAAATTCCATAATATCAGCGAACTGCCTGGGGTCGATGATATTTTTTAAAAAGGGCTGTCCAAATTCTTGGAGAAAAATTGTTGCAGCATTTTCTAATATGGTAAAAGAGTTAGATGATGTTGTAAATGTTTCTTCGTTAGCTCGAACCGCTGTTAACAATGGGTCCGGTACTGATTTTGCCGTTGACACCAAATTTTGTCCTAACAATCTTGTGCCCACGGGTAGTTCCCCTCCTGGCCGATTATTATTTCGGTCCAATTCCCTATCGGGTACATCATTAGTATTGCGTATAATATCCATTTTGCCTTGAGCATGTATCTGACAAGTTCCCTGGGAGAGTTTCTCAAATATTTTTCTGAAATTTTCAAAAAAATAGCATGCAGAAATGAAAGCAAGAAAAAAAAAAGCAAAAAACCTAGTACGTTTATCTTGAAGAGAGAAAAAAAGGACGACAATTATATTCAGCTCTGACTGGATCTTTTATTTAAAAAAGAAGACTAGTAAGCAAGTAAAGACATTGTAGCCGGGAAAGACCGATGTTATTAAATACGTTTCGCGTAATAAAATAATAACTGGTTTGTCAATTTGTCAATTTTTTGATTTGTTTATTGAAGAGAAAAAACAGCTGTTACTTTCTGGCATTTGACAGCCATTAATAATAAATACGAAAATTTGCATCATTTTTGCCTGCTTTTTGAACAATAGCAATGACAATGATGGCGAAGAATTATTCTCAATTGTAAACAAATGCAATAAAACAGCAGTGTTTTATAATTTAGATGTGTCTCATTCCTATTCTAGTTCGAAAATAACAATTGCGAGTTCGAATTTGGTTAAAAGCGACAGCCTGTCCGAATTTGGCTAAAAGTAAGAGCCTCTCCGAATTTGGTTAAATGTGACAAAATATTGAAAAAGTTAGTCTGCATTTGAGAATAATTGAAGGAACGAGTCTGTATTTGATAACAATTGAGGAATTTGCACACATTTATCTGTTCTCGATATTCTACAATATTCAGCAGTAAAAAATATTGAGTTTTATTTGAAATAACGTTGCCAAGTAAATGCTCTCGGAGTAAAAAAAAATGTTACAATAATAATACAACAATAATGCCAGAAGTCCTCTCAGGACAAACAATGCCAACAATCCGCTAATGTTGTCAAGTAAATGCTCCCAGAACAAGCCAAATTTTATAATGAATTTTCCAGTAATTCCGTAATGCTGCCAAGTTAATCAGACAATTATCGATTAAAGCAACCGATAAATTATAGCATCGATTAGACAAAAAGCAAGTCGGATTGGACTAATGGAAAGCCACACTCGTAACATTGCGCATATAGAGATAAAGTAGCAAATCTGTATTGAGTTGAATATCATACTATCAAATTCTGAATCGACATAAACGTGCCCGCCTGTCTGTGGTAAGCATTGTCCCGGTCGGAAAAGCTAAGCTAATAAAGCAAAAGCACGTGAATTGATATCAAAATACTTTTTCAAATCTTAACAAAGTGAATTTAGAATTGTTTGCTATCGCACGTTTCCTAAAATATAATCTGGAACAAATAAGGTAATCATAATGTATAAAAACCAGTAAAATTAAATTTAAAATTGGTACCTCCATTTAACTTAATACTAATTTGGAGCTGGCAACATCCTTTGTATAAATGACTAGAGAGAAGTAGTAAACTCTATAAAAAGGAGAACTGAATGAAAAATAAGTTTAAAGACTGAAATTTTCATTAGCCTTGTCCACATCCAAGAAGACCGAAGTTAATAACTTTTAAATAAATATGATGAACAATACGCCTCATCCTCCTTTAAGTCCACAGAGCGATTTTTTCTGTAGCTGGAAAACAAAACAAGAAGAAACTCCAACGCTACTGAATTATAAGGTGCAACAAATATTTGGGAAATCATTTGAGTATCAGAACAAAATTCCCTGGATTTTGCCTTGTGCTAATGAATTATTTAATGAATTCTATCAATTCGAAACGCTGCAAGATTTGAAACTACACCTTAATGAAGTCAAAAGTAGGCTGAATGATTATGAGATTGAAAATTGGTCGTTACATACCAATCGTAAAGATCCGGCCGGTGAAATTGCATGGCGTTTAAAAAATGAGACCAAGGCAGAATTCGTTACCGTTGCTTGGTGCAAATTTTATGAATGCTTGGGTAGATTCCCCCAGCTAATAAAAGGACCCCAAATGAATTCGTTGCACTTATGTGAAGCCCCCGGCGCCTTTATAGCTGCTTTAAATCATTTCTTGTGTTCCCGATATGAAAAAATAGAAGTAAATGAGCAAGGCAAGTAACTATAGTAGTTTGGCTGTTCTAATCTTCCAAATATCTTAGATCCAGTGGCATTGGTTGGCTTCTACCTTAAATCCCTATTATGAGGGCAATCCTTGGTTTAACATGATCACTGATGATCGATTCATGTTATTTACACTGGATAATTGGCTGTTTCATAAAGACTTTACGGGCAATATCATAAGTAAAGAGAACTTAAAAGATATTGCAGAACAATGCTCGAGACGTTTACCACAGGGAGAAGTGCACTTAATTACAGCCGATGGATCGGTAGATTGTGTAGAATCACCTGATTGTCAAGAGGAGCACGTCTCCTTGTTACATTTAGCGGAAATAACAGCAGCCTTAACTGTACTGGCTAACCACGGCTGTCTAGTAATGAAAATGTTTACTATGTTTGAATCTAGTAGTGTTTGTATATTGTATTTGCTCAATTGCGTTTTCGAGAAGGTGCACGTGACTAAACCGGCCACTTCCAAGCGTGGTAACTCTGAGGTTTATATAGTTTGCTTAAATTATAATAAAGAAACTAAAAACTTGAAGGAAATCCTGCACCTAATGACCGAACATCTGAACAAACAGCAACCCGTAGCTGCGGCTTTATTCAAGAAATCCCATTTACCAAAAGATTTTCTAATGCAACATGAAATATGCTGTCGTCTGTTTATGAATCATCAAATCACGGCCATTGAAAATAATATTTTTACTTATGAACTAAAAGCGAATCGCAGCGAAGTGAAATCGAATCAGTTGCTGCGTTCTCTGGTGTGCCAAGAATATTATCGCAGATATAATGTTACACAAATACCCGAAGAATCGAAATTACTTTATAAATTTACAAATGCTATTGAAAAGGGATTCAAGTTGCAAATCTATCGCGGCTCTTATACGGCGCGGAATATGCTAAAGATTGGTAGCAGAGAAGAGCAAATTTTTAAATTAAAGACATTTTTGAATGACATTGAAAAATGTGTAAAAAGCGACACATTAAACGCGGATGTATCAAGTGCACATTTCGTGGAGAGTCGCAAATGCGGGCTAGTCGTCTATAAAGGAAAATCCATAGACAAACTTTGCAGCAGTTTATTTGTTAATGTGCAGTTGGTAGTGATGCGCACTAAATTGAAAACAATTCATCACATAGAGCCGCTATGGTTAGGGCAACCGAAAGCCAAGCTAGGAGAAGACTTGGATATTAATTATTCGCAAAATGAAAACGAAGACTTTGCCGATAAGCAGGTTTCATTCTTCTACGATATATTACAACATTTGTTATTGAAAAAAATGGATAACTTGGAATTTACAGAGCTACCATTTCTTACGCATTTCGCGGTTTCTTTTCTAAGGTACTTAGCAGTTAATGTTTTCGAAACTTTAACCATAAGTTGGCATCCTAAATTTGTTATCACTCTTAAAGAACCAAAAGAGCAATACAGTCACGCTTTAAAATTGTTGAACGAGTCCATGGAATCTCCCGCAAACGCAAAAGATATTCTATGCTTAATTCATATAAAGGAATTGCATCGTAATGAATTTAATCGTAGTTTAACATATTTTAATAATGAGCTATTGTTATATAAGTATAAGCTTCTCTTAGAGCCTTAGTTGAAAATTAAAAAAATGAACGTTAAGATAATCGAGGTCCTGAATATTTATTAGATCATGAACTTTTAAAAAATGTTCTCATGAAAAAAATTTCCTCATTAGATCGCTTCAAACTCACACACAACTCACACAGTGTGCGCTATCAAAAGGGTGACTTTTTATGGTCAACCGTAAATAAGATCAGGAAATTTGTAAAAAAAAAAAAACCAAAAATTTGAATAATAAATAAAAAACTGGATTTTAGAAAACGTTCACGATGAAGTTTATATGCTTTGATGCAACAGAACAGAATTTAGTTCCGACTCGCGAACGGGAACAAACGCTATTTGCCTCAGGCTAGCCCTCACTCTTTTTTTGAAAAAATCTAGAGATTTGTCACTTTACACGATTTTTCAAAAGTGTCGAACATATCTCCATATTTACCATACATCGTTCGGTACTTTTGCACGGTTTTTTAAAGAACGCATCTATCGTGCAAAAAAGGGCTGGGTATACATAAAAATTTAATTTTTAAAACAGGTTCCTTCGTAATCGCACTTTGTATTCTTGCAAATTTGACTGCTTGTCTGCTTTCTTTAGCTATTAAATAACTAGCAAAATTATGATGTAACTCCAATTACGAGCAATTTGCGGATCACAAAATATTAAATCCATTGCAGATTTTGAAATGTTTTTTTTTTTTTTTTTTTAATTTTTAATGGAAAAGTATTTCCATGTCACGAAGTTACTACTGGATTAATTTTCGAAAAGTTTGATGCCTCAATGAGTGAGTTTGTTTTAAAATTTGCAATTAATTTATTCAATAATGTTCAATTAAAATAAAACAACACACTTTAAACTTTAATACAAAGTCCAACAAATTATTTTAAAGGAAACCTAATTACATTGATCGTTTCTTTTCTACCTGTGCACATAATCGTGTGAGCACCTCCGCGATCTCTAAACATTCTAACCTCACAATTATTCTTCATATTAGTAATATCTGTTTCTTTTCTTTTTTTTTTTTTTTAAAGAAGAATATAAAGAAATTTACATTTTATTAATTAATCAAGATTTGCTTTGCTTTAGTTATTAAATTCCAATGATGATAAAAATTTTTCCATTAAATAAATAATATAAAAAAGAAAAGCACAAATCGTTAGAAAAGAAAATTGAAAGAGAACATATATATGCACATTATATATGTTATATGTAATAAAACCCTTCCTTCCGAGAACCACGCGCGGACTTTAGAGAATTGGATAGACATTAGAGCTCGACTTATACATAATTATATCAGTTAGATGTAGTGGTTCTTTTAGCCTATACATCAGTTGTATTACGTTACTGTATAAAAGACAAGAAAATGAAAATAATTATTAATTTAACTAACGTAATCGGCCGATAACATACTTAGGACTTTTGTTTTGATTTATAAAACATAATAAAACTAATCGGCTGGTCTTTTTTCACTGTTTTTCCTTGTATATTCTTCCGCATTTTTAATAAATTTTTTGCGATCCTTTAAAAATTCTTCTGCTAAGTCCGCCCTTAGCGGATGCTCTGGCTCCGGATCATTTATTAAAGCTATTAGAGCCTGTATCACTTGATCCGTTCGGGTGGCAGGCTTCCAGTTTTCAGTGCTTATAATTGGTAAACACACTTGACCTTTCTCGTCGATGTTCGGATGATATATTTTTGTTTTGAAATTAATCTTTGGTGGCTTAAAAGGGTACTCGGCTGGAAAATTGATTTCAATGCGAAATGCTCCCTTATTATATGGAGGATTTTGTGGAACAATTAGGCCAGTCCAACGCAAAAGGTTATCATCATCAGTAGCAATTTCACGAAAGGATTTCAATTCAGAAACTGACATAGCTTGTAAATCAGTTAATTCTTTACGTAAACGACGAGGTGCTGTCATAACTTCGTCAAGTGATACGAAACAAAAGTAAATAAATAATACTTTTTGTTCACGTTATAATGTGAATTTGGTTTCTTTTTGTTGGAAAGAAAAGAAAAACTAAAAATATTCCAGAATTTTGCTGATTTGCACACACACCGAACCAACTTTTTCTTTTTTTATACTAGCTGCTTCTTACCTATATCACATGTAAAGAGTTATCGCACTTTATAAATGCACAGCAGCAATAAAAACAGATATGTTTCGCAAACATATGTAATGATTTCAATACGGTGTACTTTTCTGTAGTTTCGGAGAAAAATCGTTTGCTTTAATTATTAACTGATTAGCTAATGCTAAGGACGAATAATTTGATTTCATTGATAATAAAACTTGGTGTCTCAATACATGTAAAATTCATACAAATATCAAGCGTGCGTATGATTTTGGATAGCACTCGAGGCACATTTTGGACATAAAGTGACCAAATCCGAGATGACATCTTTTTATTAAATTTTTAATTTTGCTACGGGCAAAGAATTTGGGTTAGATGGCTTCTACCACTGTATTGAATTAATAAACACGCAAACATATAAAGCATTCCTATTTCAACTTGTTAATATCTAACTGTTTTACACTTGCCTGCATTAAAAATAGATTTGTTTTAATTTTTTTTCGCAATTTTATACGATTTGGAATTAAAAAAAAATTCAAATGAACATTTTCTCTAACTTTAAACCATATAATATAAAAAGATTTAAACTAGTTCTCCTCCCCTGTTTTAACTTTTTTTTTTGTTATTTTGTATACACGCAAAATTATATAATTTGCCAGTTCCCACAAAGTTTTGCGAAAAGTCGGCAAAATGAACGCAATAGCAATAATGCATCATTACGCGTTAATCGCAAATTTTCATTTCGTTATCACTTCATCCTCTAACGAAGTCATCTATTGTTAAATTACAACATCTAAATAGTTTGTGGAAACTCTATTGGAAAATTTAATCAAGTCAACATATGCATGTAAAAGTTATACAATTTTATTAGTCGTTTTGTACTTATAACTTCAGAGAGTAAAATTCTATTCTGATGAATGGTTTCGACTTAACAAATTATATTTGCCAAAAATGAAACAGTACTTAGCTTGTTAAGTTCATGCACAAAGGGAGTTCACGAATATTTTTTTTTTTAATTTTTGTCTTTGCGCGCATTTCAATAGCGAAGATAGAGAAGAGCGATAGATAACTAAGGAGATCTGATTTTTTTGGTCTTGTGACGGTGAAAAGAAAAGAAAAGTAAAATTGTATGAGAAGATGTGTAAAAGTTTGTGTGAATCTGTTCTTAAAATATATGGTTTAACACGTAGTTTACTTTGTTGTGAAGCCATGGAAAACAGATATTTTTCGCATTAAGCGAAGACTTCCAGTGCAGATGAGAAGGGAGTGCTGTCTTGTATATACGGGTGATGTGTGCACATTGTTACAAAGTCGAGGTTTTGAAAGGAATTTATGTAAGATTAATATAATTAATTTCGAAATATTAAAACACTATAGTTGCGATCATATCATAAATCCGAAGGGCGTTACTTCAATGAGAAATATATTGACTACTTGAAGCTTGAAATTATTATTTAAAACAATAAATATCAAAAGTGAGTGAAACAATAATGCTTTGATTATGAAAAGTACTAAGGAAAAGAAAAGATGTGAGAAGGCTTTTTTGTAAAATTGTCGGAATTTGATAATATATGAATAGACAACAACAACAACGAATCAATGAACTATACATGTTAAGTGGTTGTAAAAGTTTTCCAAAAATGAAATAAAGTTCGTTCTTGTGTGCATACACAGACAAACCCGACGGTATTTTATAATACTTTCATAAATCAAAAAATCATCGTATTATCTACTATAAATTCGACGAACTCTGCAAAGATAGAAAACTGGCTTAAACATATCTTATCAAATAAATGAACACTTAGTGACAGACATTTCGGTTGAAATCATTTTCTCATTAATTTTGCATCGCTTGGATTTGTTTACAATTCCCTTTGCTGGAAGTGATCCCATATGATTGAAAAACGCTTACTTTCGATGAGTTGTGCTGCTAAATTTATTCTAATTGATTTCGATCCTTCATTTCTATTACATGAATCATGGTTCAACACTCTTTATGATGTCTAATTAGAAACTGCCTAAGGATAAAAAAAATATATAAGTGAGGCCACCTACATTTGTATTAATTGTATTTATATTAAACGATTTATGTATAACAATTTACGCTTATTTTACATAAGATTTTATATTAATATTCATAATATTCATATATACCTACATATATAGATACATCTACACATACATACATATTTACCGTTAAATAAATTAAACGATAAGTCTTACGCATTTGAATATAATAAATTCTGTATAAAATGTAATTGCAAATGTAAAAAAAATTCGAACCCAACTTCGGGGTCCCCATAGACATCATAGGCCGAAGAATACCATAGGGAGGGCGGGTGTAGAAAGGCCAAGTGGCACAAGGGATGCCCGTTTGGTAGGAGAGGTTACGCCCGTTCGTGAGTCCGTTAATGGGCACGTACGCGTAACACTCTGAGGAGTGTCTGTGAGCCAAAAATATAAAATCCCTCGGACATCACACGAACTAGCTAGCTCAGTAAAGGCACATACATCGATCTCACATGCCTCTAATCCCCCTAAAGGGACACTTTCGAGTTGCCCTTAAATTTAATGCTGTTAATAGTTTTCTATCGACGGACAGAGTAAAATTTACTTTCCTTTACATTACTTATGAAAGGTGTTTTTGGCTTTTCGGAGAGTAAAATATATTTTAAAAAGTATGTATATATAACAAATTTTTATTACAATTTTTTGTTTTCTTGTAAACAAATTATTATTATTTTTTATTATTTTTATATAAAAGCACTTTAAGCATTTTTCTATAGTTAATAATACAGAAATAGTCAATAATAATAAAATATAAAAATCGTTTAATAAAATAATAAAATCGTTTTTTATTTGGACACAATAATTCCATCTTCCATAATTGAATAGTTTAATTAAATAAAATGTGAGGCGGGTAGCGTAAGTTAATATTAAGATCAAGTTAATTAAATTTTAAATTTATATTATTTTATTTTAAAAATACCATCAATATATTTTCAATGGCGGCGGACACGGTGTAAGTGCGAGAGGTGGAAGAGGAGGGAGAAGCCTTAATTCGGTACAACGAAGAACTAGAAAGCTTTTCTTTTTAAACAATAAATATTTGTGTTTATGTAATTTATAATATGCATATAAATTTTGTTGTTGTTGCGGTCAAGCGTATATTGGAATAATACTGCTATTATGGCCAACAACCGTATCAAAAACAAACAAAGACCACATGAACAACATTTTTTGTTGTATTTTATTTATTTACATTGGTTTTGCTGATTCATATTGATGGACAATATCTATTCTTCCTTTCATGGCATTTCTTTACTTTTTACCACTCCTTTAGAGATATACCTCGCGCGTAACTCCAGACGTCTTCACCTTCTTCAACCACTTCTTTATTTTCCTAGTCAGTTAGACTAGGATTTTCAGAACTTCCATTTCGTTGTTTGTTCCAATTTTCACGATTTTCTAATCTATTTATGGGCATTTAAAAAGCATCGAAATCAAGATGCGAAAATCCACTTATAGTGGATGGCGATGGAGATGGAGGCAGAATGCCTCCCATGTCGTTATTCATTTTTAATATCTTATTAATAATATTTTATATGAAAATTGTATTTAATTATTAATCCAATGAGCGCGAGATTAACAAATAATACAGAGTTGCAGATTTAAGTTTGTTAGATGCAGGGATGTATTTTAGCATCATTTTTTACACATGATTTATTTTTATATTTATTGTCCTGGCTTCCCTGAAATTTTATAAAAAATTACATATATAAAAATATCTTTCGCTGATTTTTGTGTTTGAAATTATATTTTGGCCGATGCTGTTCTCAAGTAATTTGTGACAGTTTCCTTTTTGATTTCTTGTATGTTTTTTCGGCTTAATAGCAAAAATATGAAGAAGCCGAATAATTTTTTCGTATGTACTACACAAGTATTTTCTGTTTGAAAGAAATCTACGTTTTTCATTATGGTTTCCACGATCCGACCTCTTATATTTTTTTTTCTAGCATTTAGTCTTGATAATAATTATTAATTTCTTGTCTTGGTAATAATTGTTAATTAATGTATATATAAATATAATATTGCAAGTTTTACGAAAAAATAAAAATAAAAAAAAATATGCACAATGCAAAAGGAAAACATTCTTGAATATTTGGGAAATTGCCTCGGTCGGGTAATCTATATCGTCGGCTAGGTATTTGCTCTCCATAATAAGAGCTTCCATTTGAACTTCTTTTATTTTCTCCTTATTTTCGGGGTCTTTGGTGACTATCGTTGGAGCTTTGATCATAAGCGATCAGCATATCTCACAGTTTGCTCTTTTACGGATATATGCGTTTATCGCACATCCAGCTATTAGGTCCAGTGTTTGGTTTTCATAATTTGTTTCTATTATATTTGATTGCTGCTACATGCAATTTCATGAAATCTTCATCGGGATGTCCTAGCTAAATTTCGGAGATAGTATATTATTCGCGCGCAGCAATTCTTGTTCGAATTCCTTTAACATGATTCTGGTGTATTTATGTCAGTTGGTTTTTATCAAAGAAATTTATCAACCTTTCATTTAAATCTAATTTGAGCTCAATCCACTTTGTATTGTTAATTACCCGTTTTCCACTTTCTCTCTGCAGGCTATTTAATATTGTATTCGCTTTTTCGAAATTTTCTAGTGCTTTTAATACTTCAGTTGTCTGTATAATGTAAATGCACCGCGTTCGTGCGTGGTTTTTAGATTAGCGATAATTTGGTCGCTAAAACTAGTAAATGGATTCAGCGAGCTTGAATAGTTTATATCAAAGTGTTGCTTTTCCGGAATGTTTCAAGCAGCATTACCCTTGTTAATCTCATTAAACAAAAGACGCATCGGGTCTTCATTAAATGTGCATGTTCCGCACACATCCATTTGGTTCACTTCTTAGATTGATGGGCTATTTTTTTCAGATGTGACTAGATAAACCGTTGGGACCGCATTTGTAGACAATACAGGATTAAACCCGGTATTTTTTGCACATTCTTATAAAAAATGCTTATCGCAAATACAATACTTTTTCTTATGTTTTGTAACATTTAATAAAATAACCCAATTTTGCAATTCATTTTCATGGATTTTGAAAACCGACCTTTTTGCAAAGGATTTTTTTGTTATATTATTTTTGCTGTTCTGTGCCATGCACACTCCTGCGACTATTATGCAATACAATCGTAAATTAATATGATAAAAATAGTATAATAATAAAGAGATAAAAAAAAATAAATGAAGTTTAGAAAATGTAAGAAAGAAATTTTATAATTTTATTTACTAATATAAATTTGCTTCAACTGCAATAAGAAAATTGTAAAAATTTCAAAACAGAAAAGTATGAAAGGTTTTAATTTTTATTTCTTTCCGAAATTTAAAATGAATTATAAAAATTATTTTTCGCTTCGAAATGCTTTGAATCGCGCGTTTATCGCACTTACTGAAAAATAATAAAGGACAGCATTTTATTTGTTTAATCATGTTTAAAAATCAGGTGGGTGGGGTAAAAAAAAATAATATAACTTCCAAATTATGAAATGAATGAAATAAAATGAATACGAGCCAACTTGGAAAGTGTAGAAAAACGAAGATTAACAGCAGTATTTGTAGTTTAAAACTTTGCCGATTTGAGATAAAAAAAAACACAGATATGGTAAGTATGGCAGGTATGGCAGGTGGCAAGTATGTTTAAGATCAGATGTTCTTGGTAGTCTTTTTTCCTTATAACTTCGGTGTGCAGGGTGTGTTTTTACGTTTGCGTTTATTGGAGTCGAATTTTTTCTTGTTCGTTCATTCGCTTTATTTTAAATTATTAAAAAATATTTCCATAAAAAAAAGTTATGTTTGTTAGCAAAATGCAAATAGCATCGCCAGAAACGATTTGAAAAGTTACATGCATGTGAAAATGGGAACAGCAGGCGAGCGTCAGCAAATTTCTTTGCCAGCCAATAAGACACCACACGACCCCCACCACAACTACTTAGCTTACCAAAAATTATTTAATTTGCAAAGAAAAAATATTTTATGCACATTTCAGTGTAAATGATTTAATGTATGAACTGTAACGTTGTTCCACTTTTTTAAGTTTCTTTGCTTTTTTTTTTCCTTTTTTTTTTTTTTCTTTTTGTAACAAAGTAAGACTGAATTAATTAATATTTAATTAATATGAAATGAACTATGTGTGCGCAAGATGATTTCGTATATTAGTTATGATGAACAATGTGAGCTTTGAGAACAGCTAACATAACACAACAAGCACATAATAAGTGTACAGTAAATAAAAGTGAAAAAAAGAGGCCATTCATGATGATATTGTTTTTTAAAAATATATAAACCGCTGAAAAAGTGAAATTCGAAAAAACGTGGACCTTGCCAACACTGAGAAAAGAGGATAGAAGTAATTGCTTTGATTTTGAAGAGTTAAGGAGTCAATTTTCATTATTGCTTTTGCGAAATTTATTCTCTTTCATAATAAACAGCATCTTATGTATACATATGAATGTGCTTTAGAAAAAAAAAAAAAAAAAAAAAAAAGTGTTACAAACAAATAAATCTTAGCAAGGGACGGTAGCAAATGAAAATGAAATGCGCGTTAAAAATGTCTTAAGCAAAATGAAGGGAACGCGTAAAATTTTTTTAAACGCATAGACATTTTCAATGCTTTTAACCTAAAAATTATTTGTCGTCGTCTTCAAGTCGAGGTAAAGTGATTGGGTTTTATCCAATCATAAAAACAAGTGGTTAAAATAACAAGCGTGAATTTAGCGGTCGAAAGAAATTAAAGATAAGAACATAAAAGCACTTTGCTTACAAAAAAACTTTTCAATTGCAAAAACAAATATCTCGGTAATTTATTTAAATATTTTTCTAACCACAGACAAATCTTTCCCAAAATAAAACGTAAGTCATTATGCTTTTTCTGTTTTCTTATTTTCTCTTTAGTTTTATTATAATAAAACAGTAAATGAATGTTTGTTTTCACAGAGCGTGATAGCAAGGCTTGTTTTGTTTTTGTTTTTTCACTTTTAAGTAACTCATGTTTGTCCCTGAGCTCAGCTGTTTATGCTAATAAAGTAAGAAATCAAATTTAACTAGGAATGCTTACAATTCACACTTAATATACTTACTATATATATATATATATATATATATATATACCGTAAATGAAACTTGTTCCAATTTCTTTCATTACCCTGACCTTAGCATAATATCAGGTTTCCGAAGTTTTCTGGTTTCTTTATGCACGCAATTATCACTTGATGTTTGCAACTACATAATCGTGCGACTATGGCGGGGTCGGTCGGTCACTCATATCATGTGAAGAGTTTTTTGTTTGCGAATGCAGTTAATCAAGAAATTCTCAAACATAAGTTCGTAAGCCTTAGCATAGATTACTTGTTCGATTTCATCAGTCAAAGTCATGTAACTCGATATAATTGTGTCGAAATCTTGAAATTCGATGCAGCGCATAATTTTAATTTCTATTGTAATGTGTTCTTAATCAATTGATTTTTATTTATTTACTTAGGACTAAATTAATTCTAAATTGAAACGGAATGATTTTTGTCTAGGGCAACTGGTTGGACCATTTTCGTATATTAAGAGAACGTTCATTAATACAACTTATTGGGTACTTGGAGTAGTGTCATCGGTTTGCAATGCTCCTCTTTCTCATACGTCTTTCTACCCTACATTGCTTGCGGTACAAGGGTATATTAACTTTCTTCGGAGGTATGCAACACCCAGAGCGACTTGTGATAGGCCCACTTGTTATTCCACGGATCGATTAAAGCTTACCTGTCTGTCTACCTTGTTTTTTTGTGTTCAACCCACAGGCCGCAATTTTCGAATTATTTTGATAGAGTTCGGTACACCGACATGGTTTGGCCCAAGGAAGAACGTTATTCGGATCGGATTATATTTTCGACCACTTGCCATATAACGCCCTGTTCTGAAAAGCCGATATATAAATAATGGTAGGGCGATGTATGGTATCTATTGGTGGAAGTTATTACATTGGGACAATGCATAGAATTGAATGTCGTGCAAAATTGCAGAATTGACGGTAGTAGATAGATTGGGAACTTCTGTAGTTAATGTAAAGTAGGCAAACAAGTTTTATACATTTTATGCTCTATTAAGTTTTTATTAAGTAATTTGTGTTTTTCGTTTCAATATGCACAATAATTCTCCCTTTTTTTTATCCCCTTCATATCTTAGCGTCTTTTTGGTCAATTCCTCGAGACGATACAATGCAAAGTTTCTTTCATATCGATATTAACACTTTCGAGCAACTAGAGATGACTATATATATACATATATATATATATATATATATATGTTAAATATATATGTATGTATGTTTATTTTCCCGTCGGCAAGTTTTTCAACAAGTTTAGAAAGACGGATGAAGCAATTTTACGTATGAAATTGAAGAAAGATACGTCGCAACGGTAATAGCTGCAGCTGCTGCTAGGGCACTAAAATCCGCTGGGAAAAGCTACTGTAGCTTCAAGTTTGGCCACGTAACGATTAGAGATTTTTTGTTTTTCATTAGAATTATGAAAATATGAGGCCCTGGTTACGCAATGCGATATAAATTTCACTGAAACTCTCTAGGCCAGAAAACAAATTTTCACTTCCAAATGTGGGCGTCGCTTTATCGCCACCAATGGCTCGCCTTGCAATAGAGTTTTATGAATATTCAGATTCACTTTTTTCTAAAACGTTTCAGAACTTGTTAAACAACAGAACTTTAAATATTATGCAGGATCTCGGTCGCTTTTTTTTTTTTTTAATAATAAAATGCAAAATACAACCTTGTGCGCCTTTTCTTTACATGAGAACAATTCGAAAATCGCTTATTTTCCAAGAATAGTTGTGCTTGCAGAAGAGACGTACGTACGATCAAGATATTACTTTCTTTAAATATTTAACTTTATATAGATATTAAGGGAAACTATTTTAATTTATTTATAAAGGACTCAATTAGAATAAATTTCGGAATCTAATTATAAATCCTAATCTTAGAAAAAGGTATCAAACACACATTTGGATTTCTTTTGGTTCCTAGGTAGACGTTTGGAGAAAGCCTCTTATATGCAGGTCTATATCTCCAGTAACACAGTAGACTTTGCTGTGTCTCTTTGATTTGAATAATTTTTTTTAATCTATTTCTCCATTACATTGTCTTACGCACACGTGGCCGCTAATCGTTTTAATAAGCAGGGATGTTTGCATCGCTTTTTGCTCATTTATAAAGCAGTTCTCATTTTTTCCCGCTTTCCCGAAAATTGCATTTCGGCTCAAAGGAAAACAAACATTTTACATTCGGCCAAGCAGTCTACTTGCTGTTTAGCGTAATCCTGCAGTGACAAATAAATCACAGAGGCTTTGATTTTGTAAAAAAAAATTTTTTTTTTTTTTTTATGATTTTCCCCTTTATCTAGAAGCGAAGGAGAGATGAAAGAAATAACGAGAATACAAAATAAAAAGAAGAAAGTCAGAAAGGAGTCAGCGTTTTGAATTACAGGTGAACAAAATTGGCTTTGCTTTTTTACTTCTAATTGCAAAAAAAAAAAAAAGAAAAAGAAATAAATTCGACAGAGAGAACCATAAAAGAAGAGAAAATCCAAATAGCGACAAGAAATTACTTAAAATTTAGACGAATTAGATTTCCAAAGCAACCGGGATTTTGTATAAGAACCGCAAGAAAGGAAATCGTTATGAATACCGATCAAAAGTTGTACACATCGCCAACGGGTGCGAAGATGGCTGCAGAAAGCACTTTTCCCCAGACCGCAAGTAGTGATAAAGAAAAAAATGCTGTTAACATACAAGCGAATGAAGAACGCAAACGTCTCCATATAACACACGTCGACTCATTGGGACCCTATTTAAAGATTAGTGGTCGCCCAAATCCCGACATAATGAAGGTAGTGAGAAATCAAATTCAAACATGTTTAACCCATTGCTACGCCATTGATCCGACATGGCCCGTGACACGTCAGCAGTCTCTACTGTTACCTGGTGCCATGTGTTTATATAAGCGTATCAATGATGGAACCTCCGTAGACTTTGAATTTGTACGCGCCCGTATTAAAAACGTAATCGCCCCCAAATCCCCGCAAGCCACGCCGCAAGTAGATGTAGAACTCATCGATTACGGTTACATGGCAACAGTGGTCAGTTTTGAGGTAAGCGTTTTTTGTCTTTTTCATTATTTCTTTTACTTTCATTTGGCGACAAAAAGTATATGTTTGCAATATGTATATATATATATATATATATATATATGGCGATATTAATCATAGTAGACTTAATTGCTCGGCTGTTTAATATGCGAGTTATGCGGTATGACGCCTGTTCGGGCGGCTCTTTTTCTCTTTCTTGTTTTATGCTCACCATTGAATATGGGTTTTTAAATATCTTTCCGTTGGGTTTGTGACATATTTTTTTCTTTAGTTCCATGTACTTCAAAATATGATTACCTTTATATTTCAGCATTTCTCCATCAATTTAAATAAGAACGGAGACGACTTGTCTTAAATTCTAGTAATTATAAAAGACTTGAAAACTAAGATCAAAAAAATTTCATATAAGTACTTCCTTCCGCGATCCAACCATAGACATACTCAACATTTCCTAACCTCTGAACAATTTACTCTAAAGAAAGTAAAAAGCGCAACACTTTTTCCACATTTAGGCTAAACCTTATGATTTGTTGGCAAGTTTTGGATGTGAAATATTTCTAAAAATGTTAATAAACTCAATGTCGTGCTTATATTGTATTAGCGTGTATAGTGTATAGATATCTAGACATTAACTTCTTCTTGGGGTCACATAACAATGGTTTCTCCTTTTCTTATATTTAATGTAAGCTTAATAATTTCCATTGGTCTTGCAAGGCATCGTATATAACGGTAATATTCAACTGTAGTAAATTATTTTTGCTTGCAAAGTTGGTGAGTTTTTTGCATGCAATTTGTGTTTTCTGCATGGCCGTGATTGTAAAAGTGAAAGCTATAACTTTAGCGCATAAACGGCACATGGTAGTAAAAATAAATAAGAAATTCATTCGCATTCCTTTTGAAACGAACACAATTACATGCTCCATTATTGGTTTTACCAAATTTTAAATAGATAATAAAATCGTAGGGAAGGGCTGGAAGGCACGACATCTATTCGTAAGAGAGTCATATTTTGGTTGAGGGCCTTTGAGCTAATCCCTCTAAGCGGTTTAAAGAAAAAGAATAGAATTCCGCTAGAATCGGGGCCGGGCCTGCCCAAAATGTATGCATTTTGTCGACTACACCTTGCTGTCTATGAAAGTGGGCTGCTTTTTAAGCGCTTTAAAGAAATACATAATAGAGTACAGACTGCTATAGAATTCTATCTACAGCGGGATCCAGCTCAAAATGTATGTATTTATCAATAACAAGACGCGTTTTTAAAAAGTCCGGATTTCTGCATTGCATGTGGGGCGAAAGTGGTAACATTTAGTGTTAAATGCAGTTTTAGCAAAACAACGCAATATGCCAAATATCAGACAAACGAATCGAAAAAATGAATAGAGAAAGGAAGCGGCTGTAATGAGAAAGAGGACATTCCGCAACAGTTTTCAAAGCCCATTTCGAAATGTATTTATTTATCGATGCCGTTATTTAAGCGTTAAGCGCCGCCAGTGAAAAAGCCCCGATATGTAGCTTACACTTTGGCCAATAATTGCCGTATCTTAATATACCTTAGCATGTATTATGACATGCAATAAAGATACACTAGCAATGTTGCTGCAGTCTAAAATTATAAATCTATTAACTTATTTAGTAGTAGTCCAGTGTTTTTAACCGATCGATAAACTAAATTGAATAAAGTAGTTGGCATAGCTATGTGTGCTAATATGTAAAGCAATTTTAAAATTCATTTTCCCAATTTATGTTGTCTTGAAGGATTTTTCGCAAACGTTCTTTTAATTGACAATGGAAAGTTTTTTTTTTCTTTTTAACGGAAATAGAAAGTGATTTAGGAGAAATTTTAATATTCAAACCTCAGAAAAGCTACCCCTGCTTAGATGGAATTACCATTACTGATCCGATTTATTCATAAGCTTCTTGAGGAAGCATAAAGAGGATTTTTTCCTTCTAATTCACGTTAGATGAAGTTTTAAAGTTAGACGGGCGGTGGGAGAGGGGGAAATCAAGTAATTAACAGTTACCCATCACTTTCGTATGCAGATTTCGTGAATAAATGCATTCCGCCTGCTTGATGATATATTAATCCTTCTCAATCTTCTATTTACACCCTAACAGCACTTAAAGGAGGGACCTAGCAAAGTTTAGATGGAGTATAAGACTTGCGGTGGAATCATTTTCCACCGTATCGACAAATTTAGCATAAGTTTCCCAATTGATTTCGGCATGAGTCTGTCCGTCCGATCTTTCCACATGTGTTCTTTTGTTCTCAACCTGCCCAATAAGCACTTCTTACAAATAATTTACAAGTAACTTCGAGAGTATTTCATAATGGAAATGGCTTATTGGGTTAGTACATGTCTACCCCTTTCCCTATAAGCTTTCTCAATGAAAATAGCTATTTTTATGGAAACTAGATAGAATTTTTAATATTTTTTGGCAAAGATTATATCCGATGAAGGCGGTGCGGCGTGAGTACATTTAATATCAAGCTTTACCCGTCTATGACGCTCATCTTGGTTTGAAACGCTGTTATAACAAACCAAATGTAGGGGAACGCAATCACCTACGAACATTTTTTTCCGTAATTTCGTAGGATATTTGTTCGAAAGGGAAGGGTAACCTGTGGTATTTACGCATACAAATCACATCCAGCTTTGACTGCATTCTTCAATACTCGAACTATATCCCTTTCTAAACTTTTGAGAGCATCATCTTGTAGGTAATTACGCCAGTTAAATATTATATTTTTTTATGCTTTGCTTTATTAGTTTTTTCCCAACTGGACATGAACCTATGGCCGATTTTAGTTTATATTCGAATTCAATATGGGAATTTAATAAAGGAAAGTTTAAGGTCAAACTTAAAGCGTTAAGCAATAATTTGGGAAAAAAGTGAACATTTTTTGGTTCTTCGCCCTTTACGATCGGATCCGCAGAGAAAAATGTGAAGCTTTAGATAAAGTTTAAAAATTAAATTTTCAGCTGTTCAACTATATTTAACTGATTTTGGGCTTACGAAAGTGTACTCTTGAAAAACAATTGTTTGCAAAGATAAACATATAGCTGATAATTACTTCAATCGCTTGAAAATTGTGAACGTTTCGAACTTGGCAATTTATTGATACATAATTACAGCCCTGATGCAATTTTCTGGGCGCTACACCCGAAATCAAAGTATACCATAATCCAGAAGTGATTGATATACAAAAGTTATCCTTAGTTTCTTCTAAATTCATATAACGTTTATATTTTTGTTTCAGTTGCTCTTTCCCCAACAACCAGAACAACTGCAGAACATACCGGCCACCTGTTCGGAACACATAGTCCTGGGCATCTGTGAAGATTGGAAGAGATCGCAATTAGATGAAATTTCGCGTACGATATCCCAGCACACAGTAGACATTTCCATTATAAAAGAAGTAGGAAAAAAACTTACGAAAATTAATAATCATATGATTTCATATTTAATTTTTTTTTTTTTATTGTTATAGTTTAATCAGTTTAAATTTATTATCATGAAATGGAAGGACTTTAATTTGGCTGAATATCTGATACTACAAAAGAAAATGGGTGCTCCAATCGAAAATGATTTATTATTTGATAATTTTGAAAAAATAGTAAAAGACCTCCAGCCTCAGGAACAAAAGCAACAACAACCTCCACAAAAACAGTTTCCAAGCAGTAACAATAATAACAACGCTTCGATTTTCACAAATTCCAATTTAAACAACAACAATAATAATTATCGTAAAAATCATGGATTAGTAGATACAATTACGAGTGGGAACGGCGGAGGTGCTAGCCCTAATAACAATTTACCGGTTAATGACGTTAATACTGTTAAGTATGGCCTGTTGACCCTTAGACGTCCCTTGGATGCCCGCTTACAACAACTACAGCATCCGCAACAATATCAACCCCTAAAGACTCCCATAAGCTCTCGTACAACCGGAATCGGTGCTATTTCTTCCGGCATAAGCCATTTACATAATCCGATGATGGTATGTGTGTGTTTAAAGAAGATTACAATTCGCTGAAAGTTGTTCATTTGTAAGCTGCTTGTTTTTTCTTTTTTTTATTTGTATGTGCCAGGTCCAACAAGTGTCTCAACCTTCCGGAACTGTGCGACCAATTATAGCAGGCAAGTGAATTGCATAACACTAGAACTATCGACATTTATTGCGTACACCCACTTGTACCCATATCAGGGGATCATTTTGACCCTCTGTTTTTATCAACTTACCACATTCGCAAAACCGAAGGTAGGAAGCTGTAAGTTGGCGCGAGCATTTCTTCGTCAATTATCATCCAACGTTAAAAAATGATACACGTCCACCTTAAATGAAAAACTAAAACTACTCGAAGAGAAAACAATAACTTTCTCATATTTTCGTCTATAACTTTCGATCCTGTAAAGATATTTCGGAATACTTTCCACCAGAAATGGCTTAGAGCTGTTTAATAATACGCACAGAGCGACGAAATTTTAATTGCAGTTTACTTATAATTTATTCCTAATTTATTCGTTGCGGGATGGAAAAAATGCTAATGTGTTTTAGAGTAAATGGGAAATAAACTGGAATTAAAAGCTTATCGTCAATTGAGGCTGTGTTGAAAAACCGATCGAAGCTATTTTTGGATTTACAATGAAGATGATCCTGACGAAGACTTGAGTAGCAGGCTTTAAGAAATATCTTCACGGGATCGATAGTTATAGTCAAAGATATGAAAAAGATGTCGGCGTTCTTTCGAGATTGATTCAGTTTCTTTCATATTTCGGACTAGCACAAAAGCAGATCGCGCCTAACATTTAAAATCACATTCTTAATCGATCATGAAAAACCTACGCCAACTTTCAGGCTCTTATCTTTATTTTTACGACTGGGGCAAGTCTGCAAAAGTAGGGGATCAAAGTGATTCTTTTGGGTAGGAATAGGTATATGTCACCAGCATCCCGAAAACTAGACCAGCTAGGAAAAAAGTAGTTATAGGAATTTAAAAGTTCCACACAAATTTTAGAACATTGCATGCTTTATAACTGTTTCTTAGAAGATCGAACATTAAAAAGAATTAAAATGACGTAGTCGGTAGTTCTAGTGTTAAAGATTATATATAAGTTGGAAATTAATATTGGAAATAATAGGAATAATATTAACAATTGTTATCATGTGAGCGATAACAATGTTAATTAATTGTTACTATTATTTTTGTTTTTTGTTTATGTTTTTCGAAAACTAAGCATGAATTTAAAGTTAAGAAGAATGACCTCAATCAGGCGAAACAATAAATATCAAAAAAAAATTTTCCATTTTTCCAAAAACAATTAATTTTTTTCTACTTCAACAGGAACTCAGGCGCAAAATAATCGCTTTGCTTATAGCGGCATACGTTATCATCAAGTTTTTACACAACACATGCCTCATATGCCTCCCGTGAATACTCGTCCGGAGTATAATGGTTACCATGGGCCCGTGGTATACGGTAATGGAGTATCAAAATTTAATATGTGTAAACCACGTTACCAAGGACCATCCCATACAATGGCCATTATAAAAAACCAGGACGATTATATCAACAGAACTTCTTTTGCTGGTCCTGCGACACCTCTGTCAGCGTCTGCTCCCCGTCGCTTTACATCCGCTACTTTCAAATCGAATAGTTTAACTGTAGGTCAGATGTACGATGTGAGTGTGAGTTTTGTGGAAAATGGACCGTTTCTATTTTCCGTCCAACTAGTAGCCGCTCAAGATGATCTCACGGAAATGATGAATAAAATTGAGAAAGTAACTCTTAAACAATTTTCCGAAAAACCTATGCTTGGAACTGCATGTATAGCTCGTTACTCCGAAGACGGTCAGCTCTATCGTGCTTTGATAACCGGGGTTCAACCGTTGTCTTGTAAAGTAGCTTACATTGATTACGGGAATGCTGAAATCGTGCAATACCACGACTTGTATGAGATACCCGAAGATTTTTTAACATACAAAGCTTTTGCTATACGCTTTACTTTATCGGGCCATAAGGAATTAGAACCTATTGATGAAAGTTTAAAGAAAGCCTTCAAAGATTTGGTGATATATAAAAATTGCAAATTAAAGGTAATGCCCCTGGAAGGGCCTCCTTTGGTGCAATACTGTGAATTGTATTTGCAAGAAAAGAATATTCTTGATGTATTAAAACAGATCCAGAAAAGCCGCTTAGTTTATGCCAAGGCCGAACATTTGCAAAATAATGACGTAGTCGAGATCCGTTACATAGATTCACCGAAAAATTTTTATGTGCAAAAAGTAGAAAATATACCGGCTTTTGAAAAGTTAATGGACGATATGTTTCTATACTACAATACCAATCAAATGGTTCCAAATCATTTGGTCCTGGGCGCTCCATGTATAGTGAAATACGAAAACGAATGGTTTCGAGCAGAAGTAATGAGAGCAGACTCAACGGCCATTGTTGTAAGACACGTCGATTTTGGCTATGAACAAAAAGTCACCAAAAATCTTTTAAGTACGATTGCCGAAAATCACTTAAAACTGCCTCGTCAGGCGGTGCAATGTTGTTTAAAGGGTTTCGAAAACAATGAACCGAGCAAAGACTTGGTGAGTACCCAATTTGAAATGTTGGCTGAGGAATCGAATCGTCAACGTAGATCTTTTACTGTCAAGGTATTTCGCATCCAACCGGATGGTGTTAATCTGGTTAATTTATGCACCAAAGATTTAAATGTTATGAAAAAACTGTACAAGTTGTCTATGCCTTTCGAACAATATTTGACTTTGGAGAAGGAAGACTTCAATATACAGGCCTCCCCTCCAACAAATCAAAAAAATGAAAACCAAAAATTAATGCGAGACAATGAGCATAAGGCTCCTTCCACGGCTTCATCTAGTGATGGAATCTCGGCGCAGTCGAGTAAGAAAGCTATTCGTATTCTAAATTCCACCACCCTACAAAATGAGGAGCGTCCTTTACAATTGCACCAAGCATCACCAAATCTTAATCAAAAGACGCAGAATCGCAACACGTTCACTGTAAATAATCCCGGGCTGTCATCACCGACCGTCACAGGAGCCCTGGAATGGGATAAACAAAGTTCGAACAGTTCGATAAACGACAATCGCGACTCACGCTCAAGTTCCAGTGAAGTTAAACAACAGCAACACCACAAGCGTCAAGGTTATTGTAATAATAATTATAACAACAACAAAAACAATTTTGTTTCTAACAAAAATAATGGTAGCAATCATGGTTCTATTAATTCAGTGGCTAGTGACAAAAGGAGTAGCACTAGCAGTAACTACGGCCAACGATATCAACAAAATACTCCACCTCGCTTCCAAAATAAACATAAGAATCAGCAACAACAAAAGCAGCAACAACGCCAACAGAGATCACAAAATGCTCCTCAGGGTTATTCGCAAAATTACAATACATCCCATGCACATATATCTCCTGCTGCCTCAACAGTGTCAGCGTCTTCTTCTCGTAGCTTACCACAACAAAAGGAGCAGCAAACAGCAAAACAGTCGCATTCTAATGAAAATTTGGCTAACGCTTCTATGGGTTCAAGCAGTAGCGTTTCATCCGAAGATTACATGCCTTTGAATAAGTCGTTCCCAGTACAACCCATCGATACGCCTAGCCGGGAAGAAATCACCATTTCTTGGTGAGTTTCTCCCCATCAATTCTTTACCCAATTAAGATCTCGTTTGCCTGAATTCGAACGGCTTATGTCGGATATACAAGAATTCTACCATAAGAAACCTTTGCAGTCCTTGCAGTTGAAAGTGGGCTCCCATGTAATGGCACGTCACCGCAAAGACAATGTCATTTATCGAGCTCGCATACTTGGTTGTAATCAAATGTTACGCAAGTATAAAGTTTTATTCGTTGACTTTGGCAATCAATCTGCCGTCACTTCTGAGGATATATGGCAAGTGGAGAAACGTTTCGCCAATTTTCCCATTATGGCCTATTTATGTGGTTTCTATGGCATTGTCTCTAACTATGATCATCTTTATATGATCGACCGTATGGATCAGTATTTACCTCAAGGTGCCATATTGCAGTGCGAATACATTGAGTGCAATTCGCGGGATTTGTATTACGTGAACGTTAATGTAAATAAAGTTCCATTGAAAGAAACCCTACTTGCGGAAGGTTTAATAACGCAAATTTCTCCAGGTGCGCAAAAGTCAAAATATATACATTATTGAGAAATTTTTGTAAAAGATATTAATTACCTTTCAGAACTCCAGTTGGATTTACTGGCAGGCCAACAAGTACGTGCCAAAGTATTTTCAATAAAAGATATGCTCAATTTTA
>KK502576.1:459978-502696 GCA_000688735.1 Glossina austeni
ATAAGTGAATTTTAACAGGAAATCTATGTTTTTATTATAGCCTGCACCACTTGCGGTAGACGAATATATTAAGTTTGTGTTTCTTTTTGAATCAAATTGAGCTTGTCTGTCCGTCTGTCCATCTTGATTTCTCGTGTTCAACTTACAGGTCGCAACTTTCTGAGACATTTGGATGAAATTCAGTACGTCGATATGTTTTGGCTCTGCAACGAACGCTTATGAATATAGTTCCCACATAGCGCCTTCTTTTTAAGACTCGATTTATGAATAAGTGTGTTCATCGAATTAGTATAGGGTATCCCACTGTAGTGTTCTTATTAGTTTTATTTTTTTTTGAATTGGGGGTTTGAAATAAATAAAATTTAATTAAATTTTCTCACATCTTTTTATATGCCTTTGAATAGACATTTGATGATGAGGTGGAACTATTTTTATGTCCTTCTCTGTATATATTATATACTTTTCTTAGTCATGCCATATTAGTTTTTTATTGCCTTCTCCAACATTTTCTTAATAAACAAAAATTAGTTCAGCATTGGGCATATATTTCAACACCTTCTGCTGGTTGATATGTATATGTTATAACAGGTGTGAAAGCAAAGATGCATTCGATACATATCCTATGTCATCTTGAATACATTGGATATCGTATAAATTCTAAAGAGTACTTTCATATAGTTGGGTCATATCTTATAAGTAACTGTCAAAGAGGCTTTGTTCGCTTATGTTATATTTTGGTAATCATGATACTTAACACTCGAAACATCGCTTTTACGGTAAAATTAAATATTAGAAATATCGAGAATTGTCCGTTCATCTTTCGTTGTCAGTTCATCTTTCGAGCTGTGAAGAAAGCGTCTAACTTTTTAGAAATTTTTGCTGATATGCATTTTTATAAAAAACCCTTTAAACATCTAAACTCGCTCTTTTCTCTCTTTTCGCATTTGACGTACCGACATCGAGTATAGGAAAGAATCTGCACGGTTTGTCAACGAACATTCCTATAACAGGTGAAAGTATACGGTAATCTCGAAAAAATCCGCAATTTTTTCTTATTTTCATCAATAACTTATGATGCCGAAGAGATTTTTCCAAAAAAAGCGTAAACCAAATACTCATTAGGCCAATCACTTAGAAGGATAGATAGGACTTGTACTTATAGTAGAACCACCTATTTGTAGATGGACAGTTTATTTGTACATCGTCCTACTTAAATATAAGTAAACACAAAACGTCGGTACTTCTCGTGTTAAGAAAAAGTGAAAGTCACTGTTATACTGCTGAGTACGCACGGACCTATGGCTAATTCTTGAATTTAGTTTAATGAGGTGAATAGGAACCAGAAAAACCACTATAATAGACCACGTCCCACCACTAATTACCCTAAACTACTCTATAGTTATCCATATAATGACGTTTCGGAATAAGGAAATATATGGGGAGCAATAGAAAAAACGTTTCGATCCGAGTAATTTTCAACAGCGTTCACCCTTGAGCGAAAGCACGTCAGAGTACAAGATTTCATCAAAATGTGACGGACAGACGGAGAGACGAACAGGGGCACAGACGAGCTTAAATCGGTTCAGAAGGTGATTCCGCATCAGTCGGTACAATAAAAGGTGAGTATCTCACAAGTGCTTTTAGATGTTGCGCACATCCGTTGTATCACAAGTAGTGTAGGGTATAAAAATCATGAGAAAAATTGGTGAAAACAAGTTTTGCTTTGACTTGAGCAGAGCATAAAGAGTACAAATTGTATCATTATTTACATTTGCTTCCTTTTTGTCACGACTTTTGAACTTGTTTTAGGACTGAAGATTTTAGAGGTCAGGACATTTGAATCATGCTCCTATAAGTGAATTCAAAAATATAGACATATATCAACTCGCATATATCAAAAATCTATAGGAAAATATTCACGATTAAGCGTAACTCCTGGTACGCCAACAAATGCATCGTCACTACAGTTATCCATATGACAACTTTTCCAAATAAGGTGGTATATGGGAAGTGGCCGAAAAAGTTGTCCGATCCGAATTATTTCCAGCAGGTTACGTCCTTGAAGCAGAACATGTCGATGTACCAAATTTCATGAAAATATCCCAAAAACTGCGACATATAGTTTAAACCCATTAAAACAAGACCGACGTACGGACAGACAAGCTTAGATCGTTGCAAAAACAAAGACAAACTCAATATACTCTCGTATCACAGGTGGTGCAGGCTATAACAAAGACATTGATTCCGTGTGAAAAGCTAATAAAACTCACTTATCTTAAAAAAATTCCCTTATAGCAAGATTATGCGCACATTTAATGATTACGTCTGATGCTGCAGAGGAAGGATGGCTTTTTTTTAGACAGTAGGCACAATTTTTTCATTGAATTAAATCCATTACAGTGTTTATTATTTTAAATTAGTTTGATGGGCATTTACGTTATGCAGAGGACGAGAAGATTAAATCAAACCTCACACACCTTTTTTTTTATAAATTAAATGAAATAAAATAAATTTTGAAAAATTGATTTGAACTTGAACGAAATTTCATTTTTCTCTTATAGAAAAAATTGAAATTGAAATGAAAAAAAATATATATGTATTTAACATGTTCGCGTGTGTGTGTGTGTATGCAAATTGTTTAAAAGTAAAGGCGATAAGGTTGAATGAACATGAAAATGATAGAAAGGCAAGGCTTTAATAGTCATACAATTAATATATAAATAATTTTATATTCGCTTTAAATAATCTTTTAAAATAATATATATGTATATGTATATACATGTATGTAGGCATGCATTGTAATTTTTTTCTTAAAGTGATATTTGAATTCGATTTAATATACTTAAGTAATTGTCTTCTTTCAAAGCAAAATTCAATAGCTTGTGTTCGTAACCTACAGGTTAGTCTTTAATTATATGAAGCTTTTGTTATTGGAAACTATATATATCATGACCCTGTCAATATAATTTACAAATGCCTTTCTTTCTTGGAAATCAATTTTTTTTTCATTATCTTATCACAGAAATTTTGTACTTATTTTACATTCAAGCCTTGTTATTGAACTCTTGAACCGATGCCTCAACCCTTGCTGCACTACTTACTTAATCACATACAACTTACTCTGCTTATAACTGCTATAAGATAACTTTCTTTGGATGCATTTATCGCGAATTGTTATATTATCAGTTTTACTGCTCACTATTATTTCTCTTTTATGTTGTTTTCATTTTCTTCTTTTTCTCTATTACAGAGAAAGAATTTGTTTAGCGCAGTCCTTATGTTTATACATACGTGTGGATATACGTTTGCTCATTTCCTTCCATTGAATAATTTATATGTATGCGTGTGTGCATCATATCTTGCTTTTACATATATGCATATGCTACGGTTTGCTGAAAAGGGATCTTTTTAGTGAAGTCGTCTTCGTATCTTATAACCAAGAATAAGACAGTTAAAGAGTACATGCGTCTGTGTTGTGCCTAATTTCCCCTTCCGTCCCTGAAATTATGAATATACGGAAGCTGTTGTTATACTTCATTGTCATTGTTATTGCCATTGAGCGTTAATGAGCTCAAACCAATGCCAATCTTCTCCGCCTATGCCGTCACTCGCTCCAAAACCCCGTGTTGGATGCTTTTGTCCAGCATATATAATCTTTGGCATGTCAATTCGTCCAAGGCAGATAAACGTTTCTCTTTCTCTTATCTTTTTTTATTTACTTATTTACGTATTTTCTTTAACGTGACCAACCGCTCAGGGGATGTCCCCTATTCGCGTAACATGGAAAGAAGAAGATGCGAAAAGAGAGAAAAAGATAGGGAGACGATCGCAGGGCAGTGGGTATGTGCTAAGTGTTATGCGACTGAGCACCCACTATAGCTACGACCAAAGCAAAACTGCGCCGCACTGAGATTTGACCTCGCGAATATTGAGTTGTTACTCGTGGTTCTGATCCTTTTGCCTACTTTTGCGGATACTCTTTGACTTTCCCTCTTTGTGTTATTGGCCCATTTCTATTGCTTACTCTGATTTCTCGTACGTTATAAATTTCGAAACGATAATATAATGGAATGTCGTAGACATTTAATTTTTTGTAATATGATCTGTGCAATAAACAGTTTCGTGACCGTGGGAGTTCTTTCTTCTCTATTTTTTGCTTTCTCTCGCTTGCTCTCTAGAGGAAAGACCCTATGTTTCATTGATTCAGTCTTTGATCTCGACACCTCAATCATAAAAAAGATTTCGTGTTCCACAACCGTAATGTTGTTAGAAGAGTACTATTTTTTTCAATAAAGCCTACGTATGTATGGAGCCTCGGCTATCAAGTCAATGTTCGCGGGTTCAAATCTCAAGTGTGGCAGAGTTAAACTTCGTCTTAGGTATAGGGCCCAGTCGGTAAAGGCATAACACTTATCGATTGGGCGTACACCCACAAGGCTGCGGCGATTACTTTCCTTACCTCCTCCTCCTCCTCCTCTTCAGTTCCCATTTCCTTCTGACCACCATCGTGTTGCACGAATGGGGGACATCCTCTGAGTGATTCATCCACATTATGTAGGATTGAAAGCAACATTTACGGCTTATCAGTTGGATAGAGTGGAATTCTACTTTCTTCGCTGGCTGAAGAATCAGTTGTCAAAATATGATTTATGTCCGTACGTTCACATGACTTTAAAAAACCAATAGCTTTTGTTATGCTGCTTAAGAAATAATCTCGTTTTCACTATACTTTAGCCGTCTGTCCACCAGGATGTTGCATATCTTTTAGGTCAATGCTTTGTTCAGGAAATCAATCAGTGAGATGTAATCAGTGAAAGCTTCATCATATACGATTACTGATTGATCTTCGAAAACTTCAATTCATTTTGTTTTGGAAGGAAGAACACTCTGCGGGCAATTGATACGACCTATGATGGATTCTATTAATGTATTAAATTTAAAGGGCTGTGTAGATCTATAAAATTTGATGTTTTTATTAATGTGTATGTGTTTGAGTCACGACAAAGAAGAGAGCAAAGTTCCTTTCATTTTTTATCAAAACCCTTTTATCTTAGAGTATTTAAGTCAAAAATTATCGAACAAAATATTTTATAATTCGTTTTTTTTATTTTTTCTTTTTTAATTTTAATTTTTATTTAACTTAACTTTTTTTTTTTTGAACTTTTATTTAACAGCATGGATTTGAGTTCGATGATCTTGCAAATCTCATTTATTGTTATGTACAGCGAAATGATGGCATACGGCTTCATTGGTCAAGAGGAGCGTAAATGTAAATATCTTCGCGTTGATAAATTATTAAAAATTCGGTGTTACGATATGAACTTAAAAGAAGTTCCACCATATCTAAAAACATCGGTGGAGGTAAGTAAACCTCTCTTAATTGAATTTAATAAGAGAAGGAATTTATTTTACTTATTGAATTGAATTGAAACACTTTCGTGGCATCTTAGTGTGGGAAAATTTAAATTAAAAAATTTCCTAAATTGATTAAGTGACAGTGGCTGAGAAGTAGACAGAGTTCGAGTCGAGTAATGTGTAATAATATTTTTATGTAAAGAACAATTAGCAATAATGCCTCCGATGTAATTTTCCAACAGTTTGCGAGATTTTGTTAACTTTTTAAAGAGAAATATAGGATATAAGGTTTATTCCAGGGTGGGTTATTGCAGTTTACAGATTCTTTAAATTTGTCTTAAAAAGAAGGCGCCATATGGAAAATGGTCGAGAAAGTGGCCCGATCTGAACCATTTTTAATAGCCTTTACTCACGGACCCAAACATGTTCGTATTATAATTATATAGCCCCTAGCTTGAACATAAGAAAACAAGGCGGACAGACGGACAGACAAGATATTGAGCGACATAATCAAAGGTGGGCTTATCTCAAGTTTTTGTGGGTGTTGCATAAATGCGCGCAAACTTAATATACCTTTGTACCAAAAGTGGTGTAGGATATAATAAATATTAAATGATAAACAAGTAGTTAAATTTTTCACGGATCCAATCTTGGGTCTTTTCATATTGTATACCTGCACTTGGATATCACAATCATCATTACTCAATAAGGTCGTAGAATGATATATAGAAATAAAATGACTATTGACGAATTCATATGATTTCTAAATAGTACCAACATTCAACTAAAGGATCAAAGGACTTAAGATAGATCCACATAGATCACATAAATTGTGAGTTTGGATCGATCTAAGTTTGTCCGTCCGCCCGTCAGTCTGCCTGTTCAACTTACCGGTCGCAGTTTTTGAGCTATTTATATGAAATATTGTACACCGGCGACGAGTTTTGGCCCAAGGACGAACGCCATTAAAAATGCTTCGGGTCGGACTTCTTTCTCGGTCACTTAGTACATATATAAAAGAAAATTTTGAAAAATTTTTATATGAATAAATTTGTTATATGAATAAGCGTAGGGTAGTAAAAAGCATTTAATGGTCAGCAAGGGTTAAACCATATTGTTTTTATTTGTTTTAGGTGGGAAATATTTACTTTCATATATGAAGTAAATAAATAATTCCAAGGAAATAACGAAAAGCATTTTGTCTCTAGATCCGATTATTCATATCTCTATATCTCACGTCTAATTATGTTCAAAAATTATTTAAAATGGTTCAATTAGAAATAAGATAAGGAATAAGGTGAGGTACGCACGCCTACAATGGGGAATATGTGTCATAGGAGTAATCGTAAACTTTACATATTTATGATCAGTGGAATTTTAAAAGTTTCCTCTGTTCGAATTCTCGTATAATTTTGATTTTAAAAACTTTTTAGAAAAGCAATTTGTGCTGAATTATTTCTTTACCGCTGTCATTGGGTTAAGTAAAAATATTAGGTAAATTGATCCAGAGGTGGAATGAGAAAACCAATGAAACCACATCTAAGGTGTGCTTACGTCCAAACGTCTTGTTAACAAACACATTTCACATAACTGTTCTATGTCTATGTAATGTTCCTGTGTAATCGTCACTTCATTTCTTGATAATTCCATAATTTATATAATAAAATATAGAAAAGAAAGTCTTAGATGACCAGCGTTGAATAAATTTCATTGCAATAGTTAAGAATAAAATCGAAAGTGTAAAAATTCACTTATAGGTTAAAGCTAAAGTTGAACTCTGATTTTTAAATGTTTTCTGTTCGTTCTTCTCAACACAATGGATGACAAAAAGTCAATTTATAACAATGAAGTTAAAAGCCTGTAATCAGACATATGAGTAAACATACATACGCTTAAAACATTATATGAAGTTTATTGTGTGTATGAGTTGTTAAGGAGAAAAGGGGGTCAATTCAAAATGAACATTAATTGAATTTAATTATTAAATGAAGTGAAATAACTGAAAATTGTACATAAACATTTCATTATATGTCATTTTCTGTCTTTTCTGTCTTTTCTCTTTCCTTTTTTTTTGTTGTAGGTTCTGGATTTGTCATTCAATCGCATAAAAAAATTGAAACGCAGCTCATTTCAACCGTATAAAAACATAAAATTTCTTTTACTTTATGAAAATATGATACAATCAGTAGAGCCGGGCTCATTTTCTTACCTCACTTCATTACAGGTAAATGAGAGAGCAAAAAAAAAAAAAAAAAAAAAAATGCAATTAACGACTTTCGTGCATTTTGCAATTTTGTCTTAATTGCTTGGGAAATGAGTTCGATCATGCAGCTTTTCATATCTATATCTTTTGCACAATTAGGAAATTGATCTATCGAATAATGCTCTAATGACAATACCATTAGAAATATTTCAATTGCCCGCTTTACGTAATTTGTACGTGGACAGCAATGATTTAATGTATTTACCCAGCGACTTAGAGGTAAGAATCGAAAATGAAAATATTTGCGGGCGTTATAATATATGTGAGTTTTGTTCTCTAGGCTTTGGAAAGACCTATACAAGCACCCTTGGAATATCTAAATATAGCCGATTGCGGTCTACAAGATCTACCAGATTTGGGTATATTACCTAGTAAGTTGGTTTTTTTCATTCAAACAACATTTGAACAATGAAATTATTTTTTTGAATATACGCTAATGATGAAAATTGGAAAATTATTATTATTATTATCATTATACTCTACACTATGGTAAAGGGTGTATTACGTATGTGGAGACGTATATAATACTAAAAAGGACTTATAATCGATCCAGCTTTTATTTATCATACCAATCGATTCAAAAAATGATTGTGAACTGATTTAATTATAATCTTGTCGGTCTATCTGTCCATATGGTTTTCATTTAAACAACATTGAACAATGAAATTATTTTTTTAGTATAGAATACCGTAGAATATACGCTACTGATGAAAATTAGAAAATTAATTTATTATTATTATACTCTACACTGTGGTAAAGGACGCATGATGTATGTGGAGGTGTATATAATACTAAAAAGGAATTATGATAAATCCAGCTCTTATTTATTATACCAATCGATTCGAAAAATGGTTGTGAACTTCTCGGCCTATCTGTCCATACGGTGGCTGTTTATGGATTTTGTGTTTAATCTACTATTCGCTATTTTTGAGATATTTTGATGAAAATTTGTACAATGATCCGTTTTGAACCAATGACGAATCCTATTGAAAATAGTTTGGCTCGGACCACGTTTTCGACTAACCTCCTCATAACGTTTTATTTTGAGAAGCCACCGTATGGAAGAAACTACTAATTTTTAGAAAGTCTCGACAAAAATCCTCGGGTTAAAGAATTTCGGAATTCTAAATTTGTGTGAATACTTTGCAACCTCTCATAAAAATGTCCCTACGAAAACTGAATCTTTATTAAGTAAAAAGATTTAATTTTTTAAATATTATGGTGAAAATTGATCCGTAACAGTAAATTGACATAGAAATTAACTTATCAAACTTATCAAATTTGGTCGGTCTATTTAGGTGACCCCATCCTGCATAAAGATTCTAATTAAAAACAAGCCGTTCCAGAGCGGCTTCACTTTATAAGATGAACTAGTGTAGGGTATTTAATGGTCGGTGTTATCCGACCTCACCGTTCTTACACGTCATTTTTATAATTTATTTAGAGGAAACATACGAATTCTGGGAGAAACGTAAGTTGACCACTTGCAACTAAAGCTATCAGTTCTTTTTTTTCTAAAAGACGGACTATTGGATCAGTTTAGCCATTTTAATAAAGTTAAATATTTTAGTGCTATTGTGTAAGTCTCGTACTTTACAGATGTCCATAAGGTCAAAAGCTCCAAATAGTAGGAAATGCTAACTTTTCATAGAGGTTTGAAATTATCGGAACGAGAAGGGATAGTGCATTCTTCTGGAGATATATTGCATGTCTGTTTTGTCATGTTTTCTTTTTAATTGTTTTTTATAATGAGCTTTGCTGAGCAACTGTGGCTTCATAAGAATCGTGACTCTGCTGCTGACGTTACATAATTGTTTTCCTATCGTCTTTCTCAAAACGGTCCCGGATTATTACGGTATGCCGTTTCGATTGTATCACAAATGCATCGGAGGCTCCAGTAATATATCCTTCAATGTACCCTGAAAAAGTCTAAAACATCAAGTCAGTTTACCTAGTTACCATTGTGCGTCTGATAGGTGATTTTAATTGTTCACCCCAAACGGATAGTGACCTAAAAATGGTGCGATTAAATTCAAACTCAGCAACCTTCGTCCTTCGGACAAAATACACCATTGCTCCATAGTTCGTCATCGTATCTTCAAAACTGTTGACTATAAACACAAAAATATATAGATAAGCTCAACTTGATGCCTTTCTTAAGCTCTTCTTAAGTTCCTCTGCATGTTACATACACCCAAAAATCTAGATATGCCCAGTACCCCAAGTGATGTACAGTGTAAAAAACTTGCCCTCTAACACATACGTAATTCTAAGAATTTCAATATTTCTCGTAATGAAAGTTGAATCAATAACGCCAGCTGCGAAAAAATGTACTCAATGCCCCATGATATTATTGCAGTCTACGTAGAGTAAGGATTGTGGCCTCGATTTATAATCTTTGTTTTTTTATTTTATCGTTTAAGAGCTTTGGCATATTAATGCCTCACTGAATCCTTTAATGGATCTCAGCATAGAACGCTTTGCTTTAATGTGCAATCTAAAAAGTGTTGACTTAACCCGTAGCGAATTAACGCCGTGTCAATGCCAGCAGGTTAATAACCATCTAAGAGTAGTTGAAGTTAAAACGAAATTTGTGCCTGTGTGTCTCGGTAAGTATAGCTGGGCCCGAAATATTATCCCTTTTTTCATTCCGTTGCCATTCTAATATGTTTGTAAACTTTTTCCAATTGTAGAAACTCTGGACGGATCCAAATGTCCACTGCCATATAATTATACTATTAACTCTATGGATTTTCTAGCTTGTAAAAATTCCGTTAAATTGGCGGAAAAAAGGAGTATGTGGTTATTTGTAACCGGTTGTGCTGGCGGCATTTTATCGGTTCTCTTAAGTAAGTAATCTAATTATTCAAAAGACTGGAGAATTTACTTAATTTTTTATTTTTTTTATTTTTTTTTTATAGTCATGTGGTTATGTATACATAGACGTCGAAAAAAAAGTGTTAAAAAATTGCGTGCCTCTGCCTTGCAACGTAGAAGTTTAGTTATATCGCCAAAGAATGCCATAAATAAAAGGGATCATCAATTAAATTACAATAATAATCACAACAATGACTTGTTAAGCTGTGATACTGCCTAATATGAATGAATACCAAAATATCAAAGTGTGACGACAATAATCTTTTTTTAGTGAAAAACTAGAGAATCATATTCGAATTATTAACATCTAAGCTAATCTTTGTATTTATAATATATTTTAGGGAAAATTTTAGTATTATTAGGAAACGAAAGATGCGAGTCAAAACAAGGTGCCTTAATATTACCATAATTTTATAAAATAAGTAAAGAAACAAAAAAAAAATTAAAAATTAAAAATTGTTTTTTAAAAAACCACTTAATAAATCTTTTCTATTTATCAATACTTGAAGATATCTTTCTCATTACTTTCTTTGTATAACTGTAAGAAAAATTTTTTGAAGGATTTAAGCTAAAGCTTTCGATATTTACAGGATACTAATAGGCGTAAACAAATAAATTCCTTCTGTTTTTAATTTCTCACAAAGCTTAATGATCGCTATATGTATCGTTATTATAGTTATTATGGACAGTCTTTTGTAATTTATCGGGCAGCATATTGATGCCCTCGCGATAGGAACTGGCGGGTTTGGAAGCAAAACAGCCATAAGCTAGTTTTCGCACAACTTCAATTTCTTTGAACCATTGACCTGTTAAATATGACTGCATCGATCTGAATAAATTGTAATGGAAAAGTTGCCAGGTCTGAAGAATACACGGTGTACGTTAAAAACTTCTCAGCCCAAGTTGCAAATCATTTTCTGGTTCCTGCTTTGGTCATTAAGAGATGTTCAAATAAATCGTTTAATGGATTTGTAGAGAAATGGTGCGATGTGTTTGGAAAACTTAAAAATCTCAAGTTGATCGACAATAAATTGATTCATAATTAATCAATTAATATATAGTGGTAGACATTAACTTGTGATCTTTCCCTATAGGCCTAGCTCGATGGTATACAATTTTTAATTTGTCGTTGAGGAGTTAATGACACGCCTACTCAAAGTAAGCAAAACCCTTATTCACTTGAAAATGTGTCGGTCAAATATTGTGTGACAATTAACTAGATTCTTCTCTTTCTAGATTCTAAATTCATGAAAAATTTATATTCACCTCAGAGACGATCTCAAATATGCTCAGCATTTGAGATAAAAAGGTGAAGAATCCTCATTAGAAATAATTTTTTTATTTTTACATAGAATGAGAAACTAATAATTACTTGTGTATAGATTTGAAAACTATGCTTGCTATAGTTTGAGACATAATACCTTCTTGGCTGTTTCACCTTTGAAATTATGGAAAGGTTTTAAAACATTAAAAGTTTTTAAGAAAGAAAACATTTTAATTTAGTTTAAATAGTTACATACTCCGTCTCTCAATGCAAGAATAAAATAAGAATCTGACGGATAATTTTATATTTCACTAGCATCGGATAGGCTCCGACAAGTACTTAGGACTTTTCATATATCCACCCCACCGACGGTTACCATGTTTTTTTCCCCAATGACGACACAGGAATAATTGCGTAAGAGGTCTTGACACTTTGATATTTTTAAAGGGGGGGTTTTTCTTTTTGGGATAGAAAAGGAGAGATAATAGATTAATAGTCATACCGGACTAATTTTTCGATCACTCACTATAATGCGGCTTATTTTCAAAAGTTGTTGTATGAATAGCTTCGTTAAGCGGAGAAGGGGAGGATATCTAATGGTGGAAATGTGTTCCAATATAAAATTTTTATTTGTTTACTAATAAAAAAATTATCGAATTATCGAAAAAATCCTACTCTAGTCCACTCTAGGAAAATTTGTTTTTAAGTAGAAAATTCGTATGAAAACTATGAAAATAGAAAGAAAAGAACTTTTTCCGCGGGCCCTGGTTCGAGTTAACAACCTTGAAAATTTTAGAATATGAACGTATCTTTTCCATTAGACTGCGGCTCCAGGAAACTGTGAAAACTTTTGACCCGCTAGGGCAATTTTCTCATATAACCGAGCCCATGGAACCTGAAGCTTTAGATGGTAAAAAGGTCGAATTTCCAATATTTTATATTGGATCATAATAATACATTGACAAAGAAGTATACCTTACCGAACTTAGATCACGTAAGTCTATTTTTTGGATATCAACGCATATAAGGATTTTCATGAAATGTAAACCGTTATATGCCAAAAAAGCCTAATTGTTAATTTTTTTCGTAATGAACGTTATTTTATGATAGAAATTACATAAAAATATTAAGTGAACCTAATTTGAACCATATCGGTCTATTTCTTGGCCCCATTCCGTATTAGAAATTAATTCATAGCAGCGTTTCAGCAAAGAAATAAACGGTAGTGAATTTGGATCACGTAGGTCTATTTTTTTTTGGACCCTAACCTATATAGGCGTGATCACGAAACGCCAAATCTTATATGGGAAGAAAATTAAACCTTCCAATATGCGGCCTTTCATGAAAATTATGCTTACTTTTGGTGTATTATTATCAAAACAAGTCAGTAACTGTACTAAGCGAACTGCTGCAAGGTATAGAATAGGCGGCGTTGTCCGACTGTAATGTTTTTACTTGTACTTTACAGTCAAGCAATGATAGTTAGTCCTACATGAGCACTTCTAATGTTAAAAACATATATTCAGTCAATATCTCTACCGCACCAAGTAGCACTGCTGGTTACTGCTCTGCAGAGTAAAATAAATTTGGCTTCAAATAGAGTATAATGAGCCCATCGTACAACATGTTTTTATTAATAGTTTAACGCTTTTTAACGCAATATAATCTCAATTTTACGCCCTTTTAAAATAATGTTAACTATAAAATATTTAAAATTTCTCTTCTATCAGTTTTTCGCGAGTTGTTTAGGAAAAAGTGCAGCATTTATTAACAACTAATTGAATCTGATCGAGTCGGATATGCTTAATATATATATTGGAGTTTTTTTATTCATTTCGATGACGACGTTTACGTTAAGTGTAAATGTTTTGGATGAAACGAAATGTAAATTTCAAGAATATTTTTATATAACCTTTCACAAGAAATTATTGAATTTCTTTACCTTTTAGGGCTGTGCGGTATGAACGAAAAGTATACAGAATGTTGGGCGGATTGCGTGCCTTCGTGTGCTGATCCGAAACCTAATTGTCAAAGGTTGTGCATCCGAGGCTGTACATGTCTTCCAGGATTTTACAAAAATTCAATTTCAAGGTGTGTCCCGGCTAGTAAATGTGATTAAGAGACAGGTTTTCTTATTGAGATGATTTTTAATGTAAGACAAGCGGTAAAGCTATATTCTTGGATATATAATCTTCTCAAATAGTTCTTGATTAACCTTCTTCTTTTTTTTCATAAGTACGTGTGTAAAAGCTTTGTACGATTCCAAATAAAAATCATAGACAATAATGAAAATTTATTGAAAATTTTGAATCTCTTCAAATATCATTGAAGATATGCTACTATTCAGATATGTGGTCCAAATAAATAAGGATATACGCTATATGCGTCCCGTTGTCATGGCCAGCAAGATGTGAAGAAAGAGAAATATACAGGGTGTAATCGTAGACTAATAGAAGCGTGCGAAATCGGTAAGTAAGTGTTATGCCTTTGCTGACCGAGCATTGACTATAGACAGTATTAGTAATTAAAGTACCGTTTAACGCAATGAGATTTGAACTCGTGAACATGGACTTGTTAGCTCGCAACTCTTATATACTTAGGTACAGGCGACAGTCGGTAGAGCAAGTTAAATCGATAGGTGGTTGTGAGTAAAACTCATCCAGAAACTTACGCAAAAACCCGTGGATATATTAATTTTCTATCAGATGTTTCCCGTTGATATCGCCAATGTTGTGACCAAATCGATCTTAAATATCCTGTTTTTTTTGTGCTGTTGTCTTATCTTATCTTAGCTTGTCCTATTTTTTTTCCTTTAAATATGACCAATTGCCTAGGGAATGTTGTCTATAAGTGTAACTTGGTGGTGGTCAAGCAGAAGTAAGAGAAGAGAAATAGGAAGTGGTCATGACGGCGGGCGAGATGTGCGCCCGATCGGTAGGTGCTATCCCTTCAATGTCCGAGGATTTACAATGGCTATGGCCACAAGACAACCGTAATTGAAGTAGGGTCTGCTGCACGGGGAATTGCATTCTAGTAGGTCAACGTAATAGTTGCGCTTCTTACCCAGTTGCTGATGCGCCAGCCTTATAAGGAGGCCATCGAAATTCATATGGGGATCATGTGAACCAGTTTATACTGTTATTTTGAGCTGAAAATCAATAGCGATAATATTTGATCGAAACCACTCAGTTGCCAACAGTTCTTAGCAAGATATTCTCCAGACACGCAAGCATTTTATTTCCCTATTGCAAAATGTCGCTCGCACCCGGAAAATAACATTTGTTAATACACACATCAAACATATCCAGCACAGGGAGTCTTAATATATCGTATGAGGAGCGTTACCTTTTTTTATAGGTAACTTGTGCTCACTTCTTGCCATCTTTTACTTACTTCTTAAAATAAAATGTTATATAAGACCACTCATATCCTATACCAGCCATGTTTAAATGGTAGAAAAATTCTTGTTATGTAATTGTAATAATAAAGTTTATTGCTTGGAATTTTTTGCAAAAAAATCTTTTTTTTTTTTTTTTGTTTTGTTTATTTAGTTTTTATATCATTACTCTGTTATTAAGGAATCGCAGACAAATTTTTATAATTAATTTAAATAAATTTCTGAATTAATTTACAAATATATAATTTTTCGTTTTAAACGTTTTCGTAAATATTCATTGACATATTACGTAATATCAATTTTAGGTACATTCGTGTACACTACGGAATTTCATTCGCATAACTAACTAAGCAATAACTTATCAAATATGTAGATATTTAAAAATGAATAGAGCTTAATATCTGTTTATTAAAAAAATCAGTGAACATTAACACGGGAAGTACGCATTAGGAAGGTAAATTTGAACCTTTTAGATAATTTATTACATTATTATAAGAAAAAAAATAATTAAGTTAAAAAACAAAAAAAAAAGAAATAATTAAGTTGAAGGAATTCTTGAAAAATATCACAAAATGTTAAGATAAGTTCTGCTTTTTTATATACGCTATTTATACAAATTCAGATAAAGCTTAAAAATAGATCATATGCATAGTGCTGTGCTCGAAAAGTAATAAGAGTTTTTTTCTCCTTTTCTTTTTAAAGCGTGCGGGTTTATTCAAACAGTTAAATTCTTAAAACTTGTCATCGATGGATGGGTGGTGTACTCATTTTGTCAAAACGTTTGCAACAACTAGAAAGAAAGCTCAGGGACTGCATGGCGTAGTATAAGTTCTTGATCAGCATCAAATTCTAAACCATTTTAAGCATGTCCGTCTGTCCGTTCGTTCGTCTCTAAATCCACATTTTGTCTGTTTGTGCGTATGTCAGTCCGTTCTTGCTTGCCTGCCTGTCTGTCCGTCTGTTCGACTGTCTGTCTATGTCTCTTCTCTCCTCGCCCGCAAAACTGCAGCAAACGACTTCAAATCTAGCACAAAGCCAGCTCTTGCACGCTGATTGTTATTGAAATCAGGTTGAATCGGTTAAACGACATGCTCGTAATCCAACACGACCTGAGACCATTTTTCTTTTCAAACTCAAAAAAAGGTTTGGTTCTATGCTCGTTACTTTTAAATAACGAAAAAACTTCCCATTCATATATTCTTTGGATGGTTCTGCAGCCCCTGTGCAGCCCCAATAATGGAGTCTATCAGCCATGCACACGCGCTCTTATAGAGTACGGAAATTTATTTTCCACTTTACAGTGCTCTGCCCATACTTCTGACGAATAGTTGCATGCAAACGACTCCAACTCATAAAGTGCTCTGTGTAAATAGTTTGGCCTGATGGAAGAAATTTGTAATGCGCCATATGATGATAATCGAAGAAAACTTAGTCTTATTGCTTTTCGAATACATTTGAGATAATGTTGTTCTACCATCCAGAACAATAATTAATTAAAACAATTAATTAGTTATTAAATATTTAAAGTAAGTTTTACGGTTTTTTTTTGTTGCGTTTATGATTTCTGAGGACTAAAGAATAGTGTATTTACAGTCATGTGTTGTTAGAAGTGCTTTTGTTTTTGTTTTCAACTAATTACGTAATCATTTCTTCATTTAGATGAAATTTTCTACGTGCCGTCATCCTTAGAGTGTTACTACTGGTTTTGATTAATTGCGAGACATTGCGCATAGACTTCGAGGATATATTAGCGGCAGCCTTAGTTAGAGAGCCCGTTAATTTATTCGATTCGTCGCCATGAAAAGTTGATGTGGATGCATAATCATCGTAAGCCGTGGACTATGAAGCTTTATATTTCTTTTTTGGATTATTGCGCGTTGATTCAGTTACTGCAGTAGGTGGTAGTTCGCGGAATTGATTCTTTAAATGAAAGAAATTAGAATTGCAATCAGTAATAAATAAATTATTTAGTTAAGTAAAAACTTTTCGCCTTAATCCTTGTAAGGAAGCGATTCGCTTCCTTACTAGGTGTTGCTTTGTTTCCCTTTATACATACATACATACAAGTTGGCTTTGACTGTTAGGGTTTTCTTTGTTTGACTCTACAAATAGGGGATGCGCTGGCTTAGCTTTAATCGCCATCCCTGAAGGACTAAAAGGACTACTGACTCTAAGGATAGAGGATGAGCTGGTTTAGCTTTAATCGCCATCCCTGAAGGACTAAAAGGACTACTGACTCTAAGGATAGAGGATGAGCTGGTTTAGCTTTAATCGCCATCCCTGAAGGACTGGTGAACACTCTTTATGTTTTGACGAGGATCAGTTAGGAATGGACCCGCGGCTGCTATGACCCTAGCGACAGATTCGTCTCTTTGTAGTAACCCGCGAAATCGAAAGTGAAGAAGAACAAACGCGTGCGAAAAGAATTTAATCAGGGAGGTCGGGCCACCAAGCTGGTTTTTTCCCCTCCTACCGCTCTGAAAAAGATCACATCGCAAGTGCCTCAAAAATAAACGTCAAGAACAAACCCGAAGGTCCAATTCAACTTTTTAATTATAAATTGTCTTGGAATGGACTCTGGAGTGGCTGAGTTATACCGTGCCCAAGAAAGTACCGTTACACCCTTCCCCTTACCCTATATACAGTTTGAAATGTACAATTAGCAAAGAATAGCTTATGAGAGCTGTAGAATTGCAGCCGAATTTTGGTACTATTTTCTTCTATCAAACAAAGACAAACATTTCAATAGTTTTACTCTCGTATACTAATACAATGTTGTCACGCTCTAACCCCGACATGGTATAGTCCTTTGAGGTGGCTGACTGGATCGATCGATATAAATGCTTATGCGCTTTCCAATATAGCTAAGCTCTCGAAGCGTCTCGTACGTAGGCATTTTACTGAAGCGACAAATCGTAGCACTGAGAACATATAAGTTGGGCCTCATTGACATAATCTCTTCACATATTGGAAAATTTATAAAAAAAAAAATAGATCGTAAGTAAATTTAAGCGGCAATAATTACACGTTTATGTCTAATCTGCGATAAAAATTTGCCTGGTACAGCATGTATCAAGCGACATGATCTCGCTTAGAAAATTGGAAAAGCTCCTGTGTCTACTCAAAATGACACATTGAACAGTCAGATGATGGATGAGTCTCGCTCTTCCCGGAAGGGAAGGATTGACAAGAATGACAAAAACTTGGAGACATTTAATAGTGTACTACACAGCGTATGTCGTCAGGCACCGCGTAGCTAAGCCTTTGTACGCAAGAGCTAATATGTAATAAAGCATCAAATAATTGGCCGATCTCAAGCATTATTCCATTGTTGTTGTACAAGGTCCCAACTTTACGTCACATAATTCTCCCCTACTTTCGTCATAAAATATCAAAAATTAGGACTTGTGGCCATACAAAGGCTAACTTTCCATCACAGCACTTGCATGCGATTGGTCCTAAAAATAGCTCTATGTAGTTCGAACATACTACAATGAATTACTGAAGTGAAGATAGCCCACCAAGTTAACCACATTTTTTCACTATTCACTCGCGTATAGCGTTTTTTCAACACGTACTACTATTGCAAACATACATACATGTAATCTTACACATACATGTTGAGTAAAGACAAAAACACTATGTGTATAAAATCGAACATTTCATCAGCAACAAAAACAAATACATTATGTGTATAAATTCCAACATTTCATTAGCAACATTCAATAGCAACATTATTGCAACATTTATGCAACATTATTGCAGCATTTTGCATTTAGTGCCTTGTGTATATGGAGAGGGCAGATTTTTGATGAATTTGGTAGTGGTGGACCCAGACCAGGGTAATGCAACTAGCTTTTTCTGATAGGTTTAGGTTAGGGTCCTTTAAGACATCAAAAATCTGTAGTCGGATAACGTCTTTGAAAATGGTTACAACACCATGTGGACATTGCATTCTTTCAGTATTTGTAACGTAGTTTTGCATGGGGCTTAGTAGCAATAATTTAGCTTTTTTGGTTCTGTGCTCTCAGTTAGAGGCTTAGTTTGTTTTGTATGTGCATGTTTGCTAATATTATTTAATTTTAATGCTTATTTTATATGTTTGTTGTTTATCTCGCAATAAATCGAAACTTAGCAAAGATGTTTTTAGCGAAGACATTGGCCTTAAAAAATGCGGCCTATCTTCACTTCAGTGTAAAAATTGTCCGGTCCAATTATTTTCATTAACATTCGTCTAACTTTTCAGTTTATTGAATTTCATTAAAATACGTCGAAAATGTCGGCCTTTATGTTGATTAGGAAACTACATCAATATAAAGCAGACAGATAGATGGACCAATAATCGATTACATGTACATCAAGTTATTATGAATGGTGCGGGCATCTGCACAAATTTGGCATGCGCTTGTCGAAAGTGACGTAGCGTATAATGACAGAAGAGCACAGAAGACAATACGAGATATCTATTGAACATACGGTTGCTGATCTGTTGGCAATTGAAGTCATATTCTGATTACTTGTGCAGTATTTGTCATCATTTCAGATAATTGTAAAATAGCCAATCAAAGGCTTATAATGAAGGACATGAAGAGACTATGTTGGTGAATGTCTTCTCTTACTTAATCGCGAGATATATTCATTATTAATTACTGATAGTATCAATCCCGAGATTTTATGTTAAATAATAAAAAAAATGACTATCGGTAAGGCCTAGCCTAAGTTGCCCTGTTTTATTGCTGGGATTGACATGATAACATGGAAGAGCTCGAACAACCGAGATTTTCTTCTCTTCCTTAAAATTAAAAAAAAAAAAAATTCCACTAAAGTAAGACAAATTAAATGCTACTTCTACTTATGTGTGTGGCTTACCAGTTCCTCGTCATTTGGTACTCGCGATAAGAAATCCAATAATTCATTATTCGGTATCGTATTGGGTCTCAGTATCCGTCGAGAGAATTTCATAATTCCCCAGAAGAGCAGCAGAAAGCGTATGGGAATAAAGTGCAATACTATTATAGCGACTATTAGTAGAACAACAGCTAACCAGGTCAATTCGGGGACGGAAAAATTAAAAGTACTAAATAGGAAAAGGAAAAATACTTGAAATCGAAATATTTAAAAAATTTTGCTTTAAGAAATGAATTACTTTTTGGTACTTTCACCCAAAGAAGCCAACGAGCCGATGGTGTTTTGTACTGTTTGAGAAACTTCTTGTATGGCTTGCAAGCGTTCCTTAATAGATTTTTTTTCTTCTTTTTCTTTATCATCATCGTCATCATCGTCGTAATCGTAATCATAGCCACCGCTGGCAGGATCGGATGTTGTACCGGTTATAAGGCGTATTAACCACTTTCTAGGGCATTATCATAACAAAAACATTATTAAGAAAATTTTTTAAAATTTTCATCGAGCTACGATCACTTACTTGATTATAATGAGTAATAATACCAAAGGTATGGTTTCCAAATTACCATAAATGCAAGCTAGAATCCATAAAGTAAAGGCTATAAATGATCTTAAAGGACTTTCCCATTCGAAGCAACTTCTGCATATTTTGAAAAAAATAATTTTTATTTTAGGTTAACTTTAAGACTTTGGTGAAAAATGAAACTTACTGTACATATTTGGCGGCATCTAATATATCCATGATAATCACTTTCAGTCTATTAACGTTACGTAAAAATAATTGTCTTTTGAATTTCGCCTCTTGTTGGATGAGTTTTTCTTCTTTGGGTTGCAGTACGCGACAAATGGCTCGCATTTCGTTCCATACTACAGTCATTTCCAATAAAATCTTTTAAAAGAAATCCTAAAACTTTACAAGGGTTTCGTTTTCTTTTTCTATTTATCTTTAGAAATCACCTGCGGTGACATGCCTTTGGCTCGTACGCACAAATTCTTATCCTTCAGCGTATACCAGCGTTTAACACCATTTTTTATACGCAATAAGGGTATCACTAATTTACCCAAAAACTCTACCCGATGATCACGATCTTCATCGTAAACCGTAATCTCCAATACTTGGGTGATATCCTTAACATTACTGCACGAGAAAATGCAAATAATATTTTTGCTATCACGAGTTCTGATAACACTTACAATGTGAAAATTTTATTCCATGTTGGCGTTAACGTTTTATATTCCGTTTGTGTTTGCAATCTTGCGTTGCCCAATTCCAAAACGCAAAAGGGATCCGATTTACCGCCAATATCTGCTGCCGCCAAACCTGTTGCGCCAAATACTTTTACCGTTAAATGCCCAATATCTCTTAGATTTTGTAAGCAACGATGCCAACGATAACGATCTCGCAATAATTTCAGTTCTCTGGGATCTTCTTTGAATGCTTTCAAATCGCTAATAGTCTCTAGAGCAGTCGTACCGCTAATGGTAAGCATAAGGAACACTTCGCCGGGACAGTCTTCAAAAGATTTCCAAATGCCATGAGTAGTCTCACGTTGGAAACCACTTAAATCTATTGAAGCCTTGCCATATAAACTATTACGATTCCATAGCGACAGCTCAAGCGTCTGATCCTCATCGAACAAATGCAAATCGAATTGTTCCAACCAGCGTTCCGTCCAAGAAGATTTACTTTTATACTTTTCATTACCCAACCTGTCAATAACCAGAACTTGTAGTACATACTGCCACTACCGCTTCTCTACTTACTCGAATTATCAAAAACTTACCTAAACTTTATATGGGCATCGGTGAGTTTACTGCCGTCATCACCTAAAGGTAAATCTTTAGATCTAACTAATAGTATCGTAACTACCGAACTCCAGATTTGCGATTTTAAACGCTTCGATGATTCAGCCAATTTGTTATTACGTTGAAAATGCTATATAAAAAAAAAAAAGAAAGAAAAAGAAGAACCGCAAAAAATTCCATAAACAATTTTAGGACAAAGTACACAAATGACACAATAACTATCTCAAGGTTATTGGAATTAAATGACCTCATAGATTTCTGCAAAATCATTTAGGGTTAAACGTTTCATCTTCGGACACCGTAATCCTATAAACCTATTGAGACTTAAAGTGTATTTCATATTAGCAATCGGAAAACTTGAAAACTATGATGACGATGTTATTTATATTGCAATTATTTCCGGCAAAAAAATATTGAGCTTTAAAAAAACAAATACTCCGCAATCACACTCTTCGCGAAGCCGTTAAATGTATACTAAAAGCTTTTTATGACCATCAGAGTCATCAAACTGAAGTATTAATCGACTAATGTAAATTAAATTGTCTGTGCTAGAGTAAATAGCTAATAATAAATAAACTAAACTGTTAGTTAGTTAGCTAAAAAAAAAAAAAAAAAACAAGTAGAAATTAAAAGTTTTCCACCAGTCGAGTTAGAGAAATGACTTTGTTAAAGCAAACAGTCTTTTGCAATTACATTTAACGCTATGATGAGTGAGTAGTTAGTTTAATGAGTCTATAGAGAGAAAGACAACGAGAGAAAAAGAGAGTAATTGTGTCTTTTGTTGTTTCTTCAAAGCTTTCACACCTATTTCGATATAAAAGTTTGAGGCCTATTTATGCATTAGATCGCTTATTATGTTTATATTCACCACTACTAGGTGTAGTAGAATAAGCGCATAGTGTTTACAAGTTTACAACTTAATAATCTCATCGATTAACGAATCACTCTCACTCTCTTTCGTCGATTAACTAACGAAAACCTGGAGAGTGAGATGATTTTATTTTTCCTAAATGAAAGGTCGTTGCAATATTGAGTCGAAATCGCACGTAAATATTTTATTAGTCTAATTACGATCAAAACTCATTTTGCATTTTCATAAGCAGTAGTGGGGAAAATGCTTTCTACCAAAATGTAAGAATATCGTCCCTTCTTCTTATCTAATGTCTCAATTATTTTATAGGCTATGGGCCTTGTTTTCTCAACATTCATTTCTTACAATTAGTTAAATAAAAAAAAAAAAGAAGCAAACAAATTTCACGATATGGCTTTAAGAGCCGAATATCTTTCTTGTTTTCACTTAGAAATCGAAGACTTTTTCATTGTCATAGAGTTTTAAATGGAACATTAAAATCTAACAGATCCATTTTTGACATAATGCAAGACTTTTCCACAAAAATATCGCCGATGCAGAAAACTCCAAAGGCGTTTTGAACAGGAATCGTCACGTCTACCATATTTCATTACTAGCTTACAAGCTGTAATAGTAACTAACTAGTTTGTTACATCCTACCACACTTACGGTGCAAGGGTATATTAAATTTGTGCGGATGTGTGCAAAGCCCAGAAGGACTTCAAATAACCTTTGATCGATTCAGAAACACTTCCTGTTTCACTATTTTAAGCTGGTCTGTCCGTCCGAGTTTCTTATGTTCAATCTACACCGCGCATTTTTTGAAATTCAGAACACTCACGCGTTTTATTCCAAGGATGAACGCTATCGAGGAAGGGGCCGAATTGGACAACTTTTTCGACCACTTTCCATATAGCGTCTCGTTTTGAAACCTACAAGCCGGTGGAGGGTACTTAATGGTGGGCTCACCAAAGTGCTTCCACTTTGTTGTTTCCATTTATACATGATTTCGTTATCGCAGAACTTTACATGGAATGCTAAAGTCGGGTTGGAAAAGATTTGTCATTTTTGGTGGTTCAAAAATTCGTCGAAATATAGCGGAAATAATTCTTTTTTATTTGCTGTATAACAAATGTACTTACGATCGAAAAAGAGTAGTCCTCAGAGATCGTAAGATGACAAAGTAGGAGAGCTTGGGTTTAGTTAGATGGATGTGCTTACACTGCAAGATAGAGTTTTTTTCTCTGCATGAGAAATGAAACCTTTTCTTTAAAGGGTAATTTCCCTGCAGACAAACGGCCACACATATTAAATTGTAAATAGTTTCAAAAGCTTCATCCGTAAAGAGTTATATTTGCCACTATCTGGAGTTGTGGTCGATCACTAGTCATAGCTTCCGTATTAAATGTTCTATTCCGTTGCCATACTCTCAATGAAGTCTTCAATACCGGGCTAAGTCCCGAAACAAGGGAAAAAAAAAATGTTATGACTTGTGAGGCGTCTCTGTTGTTGCTCAGAATACGTCCGGTATATGTGTTATAACGTAAAAGGAAATTTTCATCTGATTCGATGCCTTGCACGTCCGTTATTTGCTCGTCTTCCTGCCGGCTTACCTACAGGACCTAATACAAGACACTTAAACGTTGTTATTATTAACATTTTAGACAATTTAGCTGCCGTTGCTCCAAAATATATTTAACATCAGACATGAGCTGTAAGTCCGTAGGATGATATATGGACGTCGTTACCATAAACGATTCCATATTTAGATAGTATCAACCAGCAGATTCCATGACCTTCGGACCATTACATTTACAAGTCACAAGTTTTAGTGCTGCTACTTGTGTTTGTGTAAAAGAATGAAAAAATCGGAGTCTCTGTGTAGTGTCACACTACGCCTATTGTAATTTGTAAACTAGTGGCCGAAATTTCATGAAATTTGGCCAGGTTTCACTTAAAAGATGTTAGTATCTAAATATTTTATGGATTTCGCCACATTCGCTCTACATCTGTATGTTATCGCAGGAACTTATTAAGCCGTATATTATAAATATTTCTACTCATTTCAATTGAACTCATTGCCAGCTTAATTGTACTTGTCCGTCTATACCTCCATTCTTTTGTTGCCGTTATTAAAGCTAAAACGTGGATATTTTGAACCATCATTCTCAATATTCACGATCTAAGTATTAATAATGTTGTTCTCCGTTCCCGAGCACCTCTACACTTTATAAAAAAACTGAGAAATGAAATGATAAATAATAACGAAAGACAAGTGCAAACACTGTAATGGATCACACACAGCTCATCATTAAATACCCTACACAACACATACAGCTACATAAAACGACCTTTTAAAAAAAGGCGAGTGCTCAAAGGAATGCTTCGACCCAAACCATCTTCAATAGCGTTGGGCCAAAACACCTCAGTTTATCATATTTCATCAAAATATCCCAAAATTACAGTTTGTATTTTAAACAAAAGAAGCCAAGACATGCGGACAGAAGGACAGACAAGCTTATATTCGGAATCACTCTCTGAGTCGAACGGTAACAAAAGGTGGATGTGCTCCAAGTTCCCGTAGGCTGCATATATCTGCACAAGCCTTACATACCCTCGTATTAGCAGTGGCGTAGGGTATAAATATATCCATAGCGAACATATTAAGTTAACTTTCAACGTAAATATTTATATCCTCCATCATTTGTTGTGCACAGAGACGCAGATTTTATTCTGTCAGCCACTTGTGAATCCTTTTCTATTCCACATAAATATTTTCATAGCGAAAAAAGCTTTGGCAGCAGAACCAATTTGTAATATTTTACTGCACAAATCTGTCGGATATAGTGACACACAAATGATGAGAAATTTTCAAGAACTCATTTCTATATAGTCTGTGGCTAATTTTTATCAAAGCATTATTTGGCCACAAAGTCTTGGGTTATTCTCAGTTAAAAAATTATTATGATAAAAAATACCTACAACCAGATTTCCGAAGAACTCCACAAAGGAAACATTGAGGTTTCTTTCCGATTTCTATTAAATTCAATATTGATTCGATTTACAGGAAAAGATTTCCTTGAAATTCGTACTAACTTTGAAAGTTTCCAGATCACTAAATTATATAAACAATTTATCGCCTTGCAATAAAAGTCAATATTGAACTATCAAGCATTTAAAACTTTTCACAATAAGTTCACACAAATTTCAAGTAAAGGATTTTAGTTTTACAGTTTATGCGCAATATATTCAGTGCTTAAGAGAGCTACAGTTTTAAATCAACATCACACATGTTTGCATATCTCCATGGAATATGCAAAGAAGAGTTTACATCCATAACGTTCATTTCACTTTAAGCTTCGCAACGAGTTAAATGTCATAAGATACAATCAATTAAGTTACGAATTGTAATGAAGTGTCCACCAGGTTATATGTCATAAATTTTGAAATGTATTGGCGTCTCAATACTTGAGGCACTTAAAAAACACAATTAATATCCAGAGAAATTAACACCACATCAGGTGTTTTCATTTTACTTACCATTTCTTTATCTTCTTGACTGCGTGGCCATAACGTCAAGTTTATTAAAATTTCACCCATTTGTCGTTCAGGATGATTGGTATCCTGCAGTTGTAGATTAATATCTTCTGCTTTGCCCAATTCCAATTGAGTTAAGTCAATTTGCGCCGAACCCATAAAGTCATCTTGCAAACCCCAGTCGTAATCGAACACCTAAATAATGCGATAACAGAAAATATAAATAAGACGATTAACTAAAGATATTACAAACGAGGGCAATTTATGATATTATTGGCGGCAATTGACAAAAAGAACATTAACACAGATAAAACGCATTATAGTGAGCAGCTGTCAATTCTCTCAAGTGGTTAAATGGAAACAAAACACTTGAAAAGATAGGGTACGTGTAACATGCTGGAGATTACCTTAGCAGTAGTTGAGGAGAGCAACTAAGACTTTTAAGTAATTCCCATATAGACAGACAATAGTAGCTGGCAATACTAAAGGCCTTCCACCCTTACTTCAACTGAAAGTAGAGAGTGTCAGTCTTTACTCATTCATTTAGAAGTGGCTAAGTTAGTGTTGACGCCACAAAATGCCAAAAGTCTTTGAAAAGTGATTATAAGTTGAGTGTAAGGCTCTCTCCCTCTTTTTTTGTTGTTTACAAAAAATTTGATGGGGGAATTTGCCTTTGAGATTCAGATATATTTCAAGCATCTTTTGAAATACAAATTAACGTTGGCATAAAGAAGTGCCCGAATAGAAAAATCCGAAGCACGAATTGATTTTCTTCCGAAAAGCTTGGCGGTCCTTAAGAGATCTTTTTATTATTTAATTTGAATGCAAGAGGCAAAGGGATGTGTTCTCTACTAAGAGCCAATTTTACCACCTTAGTGTTGCTAAGACATAAGACAATCGACGATTCATATTTCTACGTTCTGATAAGTTCAGAAATTTTACTATTGCAATATTTAATTGTAATTTATTGCAATGCTTAGAAACACTTATTAGTTAACCGGCAAAAGATAGGTTGAATTGCAAGTGCTTCAACAGGGATCAAGGGAGTTTATTTTCCCGATTTTTTTCTTGATACAAAAGTTATAGCTTTGCCGGTTCGAAATTGCACTGGACAGTTTTGTCTTTAAAAGACAATATTTTATGGCATAGCAGCCGTAATTGTTGACCACTCATCTTTCGATGGCTTTTGCAGAAGCAGCCGATTGCCGTGTTTATCCGTCTCTTGCCGAAAATTTGGCAAAGTTTCTTGATCGTCCAAGGAATTATTGCATTCGATGCATCAAATCTTTTCACTTTTCACTTATTAGCCAGCAACAACTTGGGCCCTCAATGTGTTAACTTTTCGTTGTGATGGAGGCCTTTGTTTCAAAGCTCCTGGACAAAAAAGTAAGTGAGGAAAATACACCCGCTTAGAAAAGCCACTGTTTGGTTCAATCTATTTTTCTCTAGACGCGCTGGTATGAGCTTTATATGTACATGATTACTCTAAGGTTTCCCAACGTCCAACTTCGTCCAACTTATAATCCTATTCTGAGAAACATCACACAGCCAAAAAGGCATTCCTTCCTTTGCGATCTTCGCGGCTTACCAGCCTTATTTTGTAACGAAATTGATACTAAAGACTTTTATTTCGACTATTGACGCGAAATACTAAATTTAGTACGAAGGCTACAAGAACTATGGCAATATGATTCATTGTTTTCTCTTAAGAGAAGTGCCGATCATAATGCCAGAATACAATTGTTGTCGGCCCTGAGTTCGTCTATTCGACGTCTACTATTGGAAAATTCCCAAAAAGCTGAGATGAGAGCTTGACATATGCAATTCAAAAGCGGCGGTGGCCAAACCTGGAAATGCGTCTACAAAGATCAGAAGAACATACTAAACTTAGCCGCAGCTTTAATGAACGACGAGATATTTCTGACCTATATATTGCTATTATATACTTTTTCTGATCAATTCCTGCAATTGATTTAATGGGAATCCAAAAAGTGATGTTCGTAGAAAGTAACTTGTTGAGCAATTAAATCGAGGTGAAGATGTTCGACGTAGAGTACGAAAAACAACAAAGCAAATCGATGAAGCTCTGAGCTATTATGCATTATATACCTCTTGAAGTAAATTAGAATGTTGACCATCGAGAAGCCCCGTTGAGACAGGATCATGTGAAACTTCAAGATTAAATTTCTGCAGATAGAAATACTGATGTTAAACGGCGTTGGCAGGCTATGCTAACATTCCAACAACAAAACTCAAAGTCACACGTTACTGAAAGAAGGAAATCAAATTTCTAAGAATAGTCGGAATCCATTTTCTACCCAGCACCATTGACCGAGCGGTCTAGTTAAATGTTTTGGCTTTGAGCAAGCAAATCACAAAGTGTTTAATGAAATTTAAAAATTATTTCGAAATAAGTTGAAGAATATCCGCACCTGGCAATCGATAACACATTGCTACATAGCATACATAGAGATTTCATACAATTTCTGGTATTCGAGTATTTCATTATTTTGAAATGTTAATCAATTTTTGTTAGAAATTTTCAAGAGGTCGTTCTGAATGTTTGTAGGAATCAATAAAAAATAAATCTCACGATCGAACTGAAGCAAAAATAAAAGTCTTTAACAATTTTGCTACCAGAATCCCTTCGGGAAAATGTTCGGTACAGTTCAAGAGTTCATTCATGGTTACGCGACTCCAGTTGGAATAAATTTTATATATGTGTAGTTAAAGCATTCTAAAAAAATTGAAATAAATTTTCTTTTGAACATATAAGTGACGTCGGGTTGTGGTAAGAAACGGTAGCGAACGGGGCTAACCCTAATCACCCTATAATCGACCGTCTTACAGTTACAAATATTAGAATCTTTGCGAACATGACAGCTGACAGTTCGCTCTCTCCTTTAGTGAATATCTTACACCCTATTTCCTAAACGTGGCAGTTAACAGCATAGAGTTCATGCTTCCGACTAAAAAAAAGAAAATAAAAAAAAAAAAACTCACCTTAACAATAATTGGTTCGAAGGGATCTTCAATAGCGACAACGAACACTTCATCCCAAACAGGATTTAAATCACGATGTATCGTACGTGACTTATGAAGTAAACGTCCGCCTATTTTCATTTTAACATAGGGATCACTTAAGCCTAAAAAAGCATATCATAATGAATATGATAAAAATTATTCACCCTCAAGCTTATAAATGATTGAAATATTTACCATTTTTATCCATGGCCATCAAATCTGTGCCACTTTTGAGATGAACGCGCAACTGAAAGAAGACATATTGACGTAATTGTGCTTCCTTTTTGCGACGTATTTCTTCAGCCTGATGTAGTTTTGCGAAAATGATTTTTTTTTTCAAAATTTCGATAATAAGCAGAAAAAATACAAAAATAAACAAAAGAAAATAAAACATATTTGTGTTTATTAGTTAAGCTCCAATCGTTTATATGTGAAATTGAGTGAAAATGCTCGTCGCATGCAAATGTTGTACAAATTTACTTATTTGAAGAGATTTATACAAATTTTAAGTGCAAATGTATCAAAATTTCTAACGTATGCGTAGTCACGACATTTGTAGATTATGTGCATTTTTATACCGTGCTGCACTTGTCGTGTAGAATGTATTAAGTTTGTGTGTATGTATGTAATACTCAGAAAGACTTTCGATAGATCCACTTTATATCGACCACTTTATACCGATCATTTCAGAATCACTTTCTGAATAAAACTAAGCTTGTCTGTCCGTCTGTCTTTTTGACGTCTGGCCATATATATCGGCGTTCAGCTTACAGCTCGCAATTTTTGAGATATTTCGAAGGATGAACGCTATTCTAGACGGTTCGGTTTGGACCACTATTTTGAAGTGATATAATTTTCAGAATTTTGCGCGAAAAATCTCTTGGGAAATAGTGTTTCCGCATTCCGAATTGATGCAAGAAATTTTGATCGGCTGGGGTAAGTTTTTCAAGTGATTGCTATATAATCCTTCCTAAAGGAAGTGAAACTTTATCTGGTGAAAGGGTCTAATTTTCAATATTTCTTGACGAAAATTTGTGTACCGAATTTGGATCACGTAAGTTAATTAATATTTCATTAGTGCAATTGGATATAAACCTTAACTGCATTAAATTTGGATCAAGTAGGTATATTTTTTCGACATCATTGGATGTAGGGGTTGTCATGAAATATTAAACTTTTTATGCCAATAAGGTCTAATTTTTAATATTTTATGATAAAAATAGGTTCACACGTAGAGGATTTGAAAGACATGAATCTTTTTGGTTAGACGCTACTGGGTCTCTCGTGGAAAGCAAGCAATTTGTAGTTTTTCTTTGACGCAAGCCACTGAAAAGTAATAAAATCTTTGATAAGCAAATTAAGTTTGTCGCGGTAGTTGATATATTGACAATCCTTCAATATGAAATGCTTTTACATAAAAGCATTATATGCTTGCTGGTGTATTGTCGCGATAATGAACGCATGACTATATTGCGTAAAGTGGTGCAGGGTATCTAACGGTCGGCCTCGCTCGACTATAACATTTCTGTATAAGCAGACGACTCGAGTTTACACTTTTATTTCTATTCAAAGAAGTTTATTATCCCAAACATTTATTGGATCTTAATCTTTACAATATTTGTTTGTCTCTTTTTGCTCAGAGTCTTTAAAATTCTTAAAACTACCATAAAGCTAACCTGTAATGCTTCTATTTGTGTCGTCGTCACGTATGGTTCATGTGAAGCTGTAGCCATTCCATTGCTACCATTTTCAACATCCTCATCAATTCGTCCCTCCATGGAGCCACCAAATCTCTGTATAACCTGAGCCATTTTAGCGGTGGCCTTAAATTCCTTGGCTAATGGCGAGCCACCTATAGTTTTAGAACGATGCCGGGGACTTTGTGTAACCGAACTACTTTCAGAACTGTAATCGGCAGCATAATCAGTCGTACTTTCTTCGAGGAAATCGTTCGGTGATTTACGGCCCAGACGATCTTTGCTGCGTGCCCGACCCCAACGGTGTTTTAGATTACTGAAGAATCCTTGAGTCTTTTGCAATACACTGGCGGTGCTATGAGGCGCAGCTGCACTTTTTGCTCTTTTCGGTGAAAGGCGGGGCGCTTGATTGTGACCATTCAATTCCGTAGCAGACTTGCTTAAGTGCTTAGCTAAACGTTGCTTCAGTTTCGGCGAACCGTGGGGCGTGGTCGTGGGCGTAATATTAATGGATTCTTTGCTTACATGTTCCTGACGGTGATAATCATTGCGTCGCTCGCTAGCCCCAGCAGCATCGGAACTAGAACAAGGTACTTCATCACTATAGTGAATGCGTGCTGAAAATAAATAATTGAAAGTATTCACACACCTATATACTACTAGCACTTGGCATATCTTTTAAATTAACAAAATTTTATGTATTTAATTAAGGAAAAGTGAAGAGTGATAAGTACGTTATAACTGAAAAATTGTTTATTTAGATGCAATGCAATCCTATAAACCGTATAAAGTTAAAGGAAACTTGAGCTTGAGTTAAATTTTTTTTAAATATTTAAGAAATATATAGAAATATAAAGTGCGTTTGGTAACTAAACGAATATATTGTAAGCAGTACGGTGTTCGTTTTATAACCGAACCATGAAACATATGCGAAAGAAAGATATAGGTTTGTTTATTTTAGGATAAAGATATTCCTCACTTTATTGATGTAGAAATTGTGTGTTAGTATATGTTAACAGCTTTCACTTTACGGATGTTATAGAAAATGAATTTTTTATTATATCAAACACGATAGCTTTGGCAGAAGTCAGCAAGGAATACATAGCTCTTGTGCATTTAACTGATGTTTGTGGTTGTGTGTGCTGTTAAAGGAAAATTTCTTAATTCATGTCAATGGTGTGCGTAGCCGAAAGTACAGTTGTTTGTTTTTTGTATGTAATTCATGGTGAACGCTTTAAAGAATAATAAAATTTAATAGTGTTTTGTCGATGTGGTTATTGTCAAACCACGTAATTTTTAAAGGCGTGGCATTCACAAATTGTCAGACAGATGGGAATAATATGCAGCTAGGGTTGGGTAATACTTCAAATGAAATATTTTTCTATCATTTCGTGTGTTTTCAACGTAAAAATTCCGGTTTCATATTTACACACCTACGTATATGAAAACATAACTCTTCAAGAAAATAGAGAATATTTTAAAGGTCTTTAAGAAGGCGAATTGAAGCTGAACAAGCAAGTTTTTGCTTTACTTAGCCTCGTTAGCCCGCTGTTGTTGTTCAAACCAAGAAATAAAAATTATTCGGAAAATATCGACCAAAAATCTACTAAGCACTGCATCGTCTACGTCGAAAAATTAATTTAAAAAAAATTGAAAATTAAAAAAAAAATAAGATTCACTTAATTTTTTTTTTTATAGATTCTGGATGGATTATTCAGAAGATTCACCTCATTTTTTTTTTTATTTTAATAGGTCGAAAATCGGAAAACTTTATTTCATCGAACAAATATTTAATATTCACTGGAAAATCTTATCGCAAAGTTGCAGGTAAAAATGTAGGGCAATCGAATGAAAATTTTGAAAACTTCTGGAGTTTACCACAGCTCGAAAAATATGATTTTGAAAAACATGTTTTTAAAGTTTCTATTTTTAAAATTTTTTTCAAATTTAAACCTTACCAACATATTTCTAAAACGTCAAGTAAGTTTTCTGTTTTGAGAATATTTTGGGTTTACCCGTAATCCTCCACGGCTGCACCATCCGATTGGCTTATTGGCTTTGAACTCACTATAAATTTGTTTGAAAGCTTTTTCGTCTTCATCCGTTAATATTTACTAAGCTGTTCAGTGCACCTAAAGTTCCTCAAAGACTATATTCCGCCAAAGGAACTTTGCGTCCTTTTTCGTTTCTTTCATACATAAATTTGATTTGTTTGAAAGAAAGGGGACACTGCATCTTCTTCTTTGATTTCGACAGTTTATAAAAGTTTTCGAATCATTTTACTCTACCACCATTTTGATGCAAGGGTATATTAAGTTTGCTTTCTATTGTATTAATCGATTCTCAATCACTTTCTGATTTGATTTAAGCGTGTCTGTCCGTTCGTCCGTCCGCTGTCTTTGTATTTCTGCACTCTACCAACAGGCCACAATCTTCGAGATATTTTGATGGAACTTGGCACATTGATACGTTTGAAAATGGTTTGGATCGGAGATCACTTTTTCAACTACGTCTCATATACACCTTATTTTGAAAAGTAGTTAGTAGGGCGGTGTAATGCGCAGAACGGTGTGCCGCAGCCCATTATAACGCTTTTACTTATTTAATTAACAATTTTTAATTAACTCATACCAACATGAACATTAGTGACTGTTTTTATAAACTAGCCAATGTTAAGGGACTAATTTACCATCTCGAGCCCAAAAGGACATTATTTCTTACATACTAATTATATTGTCCAAAACTCAATTTTTCGTATATATATTGCAGGCTTGCATGTATTTTGATCAATTTTTCACTTGAAAAAGACATTTATTGAGAAAAATTGATTCAATTACAATCAACATATTTTTCATCATTTTCTGCAATTTTTTCTCATCTTTCTGCCAACATGGCGATACTACGTCGAAAGAACGACATTGGTTTGGCAAAGATCCAATCATCGACCCATTTTTGCATATCTTCATCATTTCGAAACCGCGTGCCAGCCAAAGCATACTCCATTGATCTGAACAGTAGGTAGTCAGAAGGCGCCATGTCTGATGAGTACTCTGGGTGCGGGAAAACTTCTCATTCCAGCTGCAACAGTGCATCCTTGACAACTTGTACAACGTGTGGCCGAGCATTGCCATGCAAGAGGATGACTTTCTGTCGGTCAAAATCACCGAATTTAACCTTCACTTCGCGTTACTTTATCACTTTCACCAATAGATGTAGCTGATCAAAATTCATGCAACCACCTACAATATGTGATATATACGCGATTGCGCCCATTTTCAAAAGTGTTTATGGGAATTGAATAAATTTCTATGCGCAAAAGTGTTTCTAAAACATCTCAAGTTCTACGACTCTGAGAATTTCATTAGGCAGATGAATAGCTGGCCATGTGTGGCTAAATCTATTCACTGTCTGCGCTTTGTAGTATGGTTTTTTTTTTCTATAATAAAATTTATGAATAAATAAACAGAATGTTTTAAAGCAATTTAATAATAAAAAATCTCACGTAGCCAAAGGCGCTTTATTTCAATTATCAGAACTTTGCAACATATGAAAAGCAAAAAAATACAAAGCACCCGCGGGATAATAAAAATAATTTTATTAGAATTTATGTTTTTCAGTCAACAAACCAGGCAAATAGCGTGAGCGTACATGCAGACGCTATGCGTTTGGAAGCGAAATCATGCAAAAACTGTTTTATGCTTCTTATACTTAATAAGCGAATGTATTTAAACTGCGCACATTTATCACTGTCTTGTATTAGTTTATGATCTATTAATTACCTGGATATACTCTATTCGTAGTTAATCTTAAGCCCATTAAGGGTACCGGTGACAATGCTTTCTTTTTTTTTTTTGATATTTTTTTTTGTTTAATTTTTTTGTTTATGCGGATTTTATATATAAAATAAATTGTTCTTTGGCTCGACAAACATGCAGTTAAAATCCGAGATTAAACAAAAACACACGCACTCACATGCAAAAAAAAAAAAACTAAATATTCATAGAAATTATTAATGCCCATGAAAGCTCAGAATTCATTAAATATTTAACAAATAGCAGAAACGGATTGCGAACGTGTTAAGGCTAACGGTGTACGAGTTGGCATCACATTGCAATTACAAATATATATATGTGTATGGACGGATGTGTGGTTTGTGGGTATGCGTGGGTGTATGTGTGTGTGTGTGTGTGTGTGTGTTAAGTATGCGAACGTACATAGTTTAAGTTCTGCAGGAAGGCGCACTTGGCGTTGGCATTTGATGTAAATATAACTGCTCTCTCAAGATTTCTTTCAGCTGTCTTTTGTTTACTTGTCTCATATATAAAATATTTCCAAGTGTCAACTTACACGATACGTTTTCAGAAATTCTTCTTCATCTTTATAGCATGCATTACACTAAAAACAATTTCTAGAACATTCAAAATCACACTTAATTGAATCACTTTTATTCAACATGTGTTCCTTTAATGCTTATAAGCTGCCGCAGGCGTCGTGTATTCTAAATGTTTTCAATACAACGACAAACTTTGCTACTTAATCCATCCTTGGGAAATATGTTTTATATCAAAGATCTGGAGGTTGAGTGTGCGTTGCTTGGATCTAACGCATTTTGTAAAATGTGGTTTATTATGCCCATCACCGATGAATGGAGGGACATATTCATTTTGTCACAACGTTTGCAACGCCCAGAAGGAAGCATCAGACACAAAGTATATATACTCTTGATTAACATTAAATTTTAAATCGATTTAAGCATGTCCGTCTGGCCGTCTGGCTGTCTGTGTAATGTCTCCTGGCCGCGCAAATGAAGCTATCGACATCAAATTTGGCAGACGCGTTGGAAGTTTCCGCACGCAGGTTGGTATTGAAAATGGATCAAATTGGTGGGAGGACACGCCCACAGCATCACGTAAACTGGAAATACGTCTGTGTTACAAAAGGAATGAAAAATTGTTATTTTGCTCGTTACTCACAAACTATAGCAAATAAATGTACAAAAATTTGAACGCATATTCTATAGGCGATGCTGCGCCCGCTCCATAATTTTGTTTCTTTGCTTCTTTTGTCTTTTTTGGGATAACGATGATGGGTATAAAAGATTCAGTCCCAACCGAATTAAAGTTTCTTACGTGTTTTCTTTTTTTTTATTATTATTTCATGCAAATTATTGTAGAGTAATAAAATTATCAAACTAAAAACGAGTTAAAAGTTCGATTATGGCGGGCCAGACTGACTTTTGAATACTCTACACCATATCTCTTAATATGATTGTTCATCTTCTTTTTTTTTTTTATTATAAAATATCAAAAATAAAAACGTTGTTGCACTATACGGACTTAGTTTTCATGTGAACTCTTTTGTGCGAAAGAGGTTTGTAAAATAGCTCTATGTAGTCCAAACTTAATATAGAACATTTATTTATATAGTCAAATGACTATTTGGTATAAATTTTTAGCACAAAATATTAAAATGTTGCCCCCCACGCTAATTTTCCGCAATTATTAAGCATTGCAAAGCATTAGTTTTTAACGATTAAATACTTTGCTCTTAAAACGACTTTTTAGAAATATGGCCCGCCATGAAATACCCTATTCAAGAGAATATTGCGTGATTTTGATGATTTTTGATGAGGTTTCCGCGTCTGTGCAAAGCAAAAATCCAAACCGAAAATCACGAAAGACCGACAAAGTTAATATATTCCATTCCGTGGTACTGGGGTGACACTACTATCTATCTAATGCTTGCTTGCTCAGGTTATAATGGTAGGTATAGTACGATGGTGCGTTCATTACACTTTTACGTTCAACAGATAATCTTTTTAAAATCGACCTTAAGTTTTTTAAAGCGCTCTTCAGTCATGAAGATAGAGTTATAAATAAACCCCTATAGTTCTTTTCCGCAGATGGCTTTACTTGTCCGCTTTCTAACAGTGATTCCTCTCTATTAAAGACTACTTCTCAAAAATGCAAGATATTGTGTGGTGAAGTGTACATAAGATAGTTTTGGAGAGCTTTGACTGAGTTTAGCTCTACGGAAAGCGATATTTTTTTTCAGTAATTCGCAGGAAACTGCAGCTGAATCCTGACGACGCGACACAATATCCGATCCGTCAAAAAACATATTAAAGTTCAAAGTTAATATTAACGTTGATGACAAGAATCCTTGATATTTCGGTTAAGAAGAGTATGTCTACTGCACGCTGTTGACGGCGTTGTCTGGATAATCGTTCTTGATCGCGGTTATGTAACGAGCTTATATTACAAAACTGTTCAAGGAACCATTAGCAGTATTCGCCCTTCGGGAAATGAATGAAAGTGTGAATCATAGCTTTATGTTCTGCTTTGCCTTTATCTGGTCAGTAGAAATTTCTTTTTGAATGTTTATGCCTGATACTACCTGAGGCAACATCGCATTCGATACAGAATCACTTTCTGAATCTCGATCTAAGTATGTTTCTCCGTCTGTGCACATGTCTGTCTATCCATCTGTCCCTCTGTCAGTCTTGTGTCCACCTTACAGATCGCATTTTTTGAGATATCTTAATGAAATATGGTATGCTGATCTGTTTTGACCCAAAAACGATTCGTGTTGAAAATTGTTCGGATCAGACTATGTTTTCAACCACTTCCCATATAACGCCCTATTTTGACAAGTCATTATGTGAACAGTTGCTTTAAGCGTAGACTGTGGCCTACTATTGTGTTGTTATTTGTTATAAATGAAAATTAAAAATTAAATCAAAAATCAAAAATCAAAACAGGATGCCATAGCCATATTTAACAGAAACTTTTGGATTTTTGTTAATTCTCACTGTGGGAAAAGTATCCAGAAGAATTGTAACGTCCTTGTAGATAATATTAAAGAGCAATATATTTTTGAATATAACAGCACGTTGTGTTCTGACAACGCCGGGAATTTTCTGGCTATGTACGTGAAAACTTTTTCTTTCCTTGCATTAGAAAAGCAAGAGATGGATAAAGAAATTCAATTTCACTACCGCTTGCAACTACGATTCATGGAAATAACGTTCGTTGCCAACATTTTTTTTTTTTGAAAGTCTTTGTTAAAAGCTTGTAAATAATTCACTTGGATTTTTTACATTCCTTTTCACTTCAACTTTAATGTAATTCCAATTATTTTAAATTCCATTTCATGTAAAAATTTTTGTGTAAATTTTATTTATTCTAAAATGTTGTTTAAATATTTTTTATAATAAGAAATTTTTATCTTCTTTTAAACAACTTTAACCTTTACACTGGCACTGCTCTACAAAGACTGTTTTAACTAAACTGTCACCAAATTTAAGTGGAAAGAACAAATGCACGTATTTGTGTGTAAATTGTCATGAACGCGCATAGTCGGGTGAATAGCAAATTTGTGTGTGTTTTTTTTATCTATTTTTTTTTTTTTCCTTTTTTTTCATAAATGTGTTAAGTGTTTCTTTGTTTCTGCAACGGAAGTATGAGAAATTCATCACCGCATTAATGCTCTCGTCAACAAGGCAAAGACTCCGAGACATAATATTCAAACGACACGTATATACGGCACGACATTAAGGAAAAGTAAATTTAACAAAAGCTTCAGTTTGCATAAATGCATAATAAAAAAGTATGTTCGTTATTACTAAAGCAAATGATTGCGGAGGATTTACGAAGACGTCGATGTTCCGAGTTTACCGTTCTCTACAAATTTCTTTCTTTCTCTCCTACCGTTGCACACACAGTTCAATGAAATTCTTATAAATACTTTATTTTGCAAATTACTTATGTAGACCACATGGATGCGCCTGAACACGAGCGGGGCTATTTTATTGAGCATATGCATTGATGTGTTTTAAGTTTTTTTAGATTTCGTGCTGTTCACATACATCTTGATTAAAGTCTTAATTCTAGAGAGATTCCATGAGCAGACATATAAGCTGATATGTTGTGCACTTCGTGGCTCTTACTCTTCTCTTCACCTACCTCTATGTAAATCAATTTCAATTAACTTCATCATAGTCTAATCCTAAGTCTATCATCTTAACTAGAAGCCTAGTTGATCAATTGCAACGTAAGTTTTTTTGCGGAGATATAGTTGTGGATTAGTATAATAGCTCTTGCGTTTACTTAGCTGAAAGTAAATCTATTGTATTATATTTTTTTGTCTTGAAAGAAAGCTTTTTTATTTCCAACACGAAACGATGAGAAATATATTCATTTTGTGAAAACGTTACCAACGCCCAGAAGGAAGTTTCAAAAGTATAGTACAATTCCCACAAACTATATATATTCTTGGTCAGCATCAAATTCTGAATCGATTTAAGCATGTCCGTCTGTCCCGTTGTGCGTCTGAAAACTGAAAGCTGAAAGCAAAGCTGAAGCTATCGACTTGAAATTTGGCAGAAACATTGGAAATTCTTTCACGCAGGCTGGTATTGAAAGTAGGCCAAATTGGTCGGAGAACACGTGCACAGTACCACGTAAACTGAGAGAAGGTCCCTTTTTCAAAAGGAATGTGTGTCACAATTTCATTATTTTCAAAAAACCGATAAAGTATATAAATTCTTGGTTAATTTCAAATTTGGAAAGCACTTAAGCATGTCTGTGCGTCCATATGTCCGTTTGCCCAAGTGTGTAGTATCTCTGGTAAACATTCTCTCGTTAGTGAAAATAAAGATACGGAATACAGATTAGCAAAGAATTTGCAAGTGACCTAAACTTTTCAAGGACACGCCTACAACGCCCACGCGCCTTTCACAAACTTTTACTTTGAATATAGAAAATATTTATCCATATTATAGAGCATGGAAATTTACGTCTTTTGCTTGTTTTGTCCTTTTCAGGGCAACGGTGGTGGGTGTAAAAGATTCGATCACGATAGACTATAATTTTCTTACTTGTGGTAAATGCACGTCGGTTGGCTGCTAAAGCTAAAGCAGTACAATGTTAGAACAGACAGCTGGTGAAACTTAGTTCTTCCAAGTGTTTCCATAAGTTTAACGTTCTACAAGAGGGATCGGCGATATGGTATACCATTCGTACGAACATTTTATGAAACTGGAATAAAGTATAGGTCAAGCAACTTACGAAAAATCTCTTAATAAGATGGTCTTGACAAATCCGTATGATTTTTAGATAAGTGCTAATCTTCGAATGAAGTGTTTCAATATTTCATGACATTCCGTCGCTTAGTTTGCCAGTTACGATTGTTTTAATGGCGCTACTTTTGCTTTTGAAAAAAAATGGAAAGCCCTCGATTTCTTATGTGCTGTCATTAAAACAACTGACACTTGTAAACTAAACCTAAACTAAATCTTCTAAGACTAAAGTCTTAAATTACTAGCATCCAAGGCCACCGCTTTTATTGAAAAGTTTAGCGCACTTTCGATTTGAATCCATGACCATTGAGTTGTTAGTGGAGATTCTTTCTCTATTCGGCCATTCAAGCGGATTTTCTGTCATGTTGTAACCTTTTATTGTACGGGAATATTTTTTCTGTGTCCTTAAGCTTTTAAAGCAAGGAGTAGGTTTCGACATACGTAAACTACATTCTCGCAGGGCGGTTTTGGCTTTACTGCACTATAATTTGAGTACAGATACACATCTTCAATAAAGGGATAGGCTGGCCTTAAAACTGGCTAACCCTGTGAGTTCGACCTTTAAAAATGGAAATATAATATATATGTAGTTCTCCAATAGCTGGTCTATTTTTTTTTCAATCAGTTAATGAAGCTACTTTTTCAATTCACATCGTATCTTAAGGGTCCAAGCACTTCGAATGAGAACATATAACCGAATTGTAATTACTTTGTAGCGTTTGGGAGCAACATTTCTTTAGATTTTAGTAATAACCTTAAAAAAGACTTCAAATGATAAGGCAGTCTTGCATTACCGAAGGAATAAGAAAGGCTTACTCCCGTTCTTTCGTTGTTGAAGGCAGTGTTGAAATATGCATGCACGAACGGACGACTTGTGAATTTTCAAGTCAAGCTACAGCTCTCTTGACCCACAGGAAGTCAACTGTTTAGTTTTATTTCACCATTTTTTTGCAATTATTATTAACATGTTGTTCCGCTGTGGCCAGCCGATTACCCTACGAAATTATAAAACTTTCAGGCTACGATCGGTCTATGCTTTGCTCTCCCATCGACCCAATGTCGTTGGAAGTTTTTGTAACCGTACGAACTAAACAATTTTGCTTGTCTTATACTCAAATCGTTTACCAGGAATTTCAAAGACTGAATTGATAGCTCTTTAACGCCATCTACATTCTTAACGGGCTAACAATCCGTTAGCAGACTTAACTCAAATGCTAAGATTGTAAAGAATTCGTGGCCCAAGTTAAGTAAAAAGATTTCCCAAAGCTCATTGGCAAGCCTTGACTTCTAACTATACCGATGAGAAGCCGAGCGGGTAAGAATCGGGGCTAGAGGCTGGTCCAAATCTCAGTGCGTTAAATCATACTTGATCATAGCTGTAGTGAGTAGTTAATCGCTAAAGGCGTAACACTTATCAATTGGGCGTTTGGTCACACTGCTTATCTCTTGCTCCGTGTTACATGTTAAGGGGACATCTTCTGAGTGATTGCTCGTATTAAACATGAAAAAAAAAAATCGAAATGATCGCCATTGCGATCAATTCAAGAAAACTCTCTTAAACTTTCTTAACTTAAATAATTCTATCATCTCGTCTCACCTTGAGAATGCTCCTGAAATAGTTTATAGCCTATAAATGCACAACGTAACGAAATGTGCTATAAATGTGAAAGAAGAAAACAAGAAAATTTAAAAACAATAATAAAAATATTTTCTAATAAAAACAACTGCAAAGTGAAAATTTATGTTTTACGTTTTATGAGCTGAAGCACACGGGGGTAATTAAAAAAGTCGACTCCAACAGAAATTGAATTTTGAAATAAGCAAAAATCTGTAGTTTCATTAAAATCATTTAAGGATAGAATTTAGCAAGCAATTTAAATTTAAAAACTGGATCAATAATAGTTTTTAGTTAACTTTTAATTATTATTTGTATTTATTGTATGGCGTAATATTTATCGGAATTTCTTGAAAAAACATATGTTTCGCATCAGTTGGAAATCCAAACCAGATGTTGCCATATTTGCCTAACAACTGTTTATTACTCATTTAATTTATTTGGCTTTCTCAAAATAACTGAAGATCAAGCACAGCAAAGCAGATATTCTCGTACTTGGGCTCTTCAATATCAAAAATTATACTAGAAAAATGATGGCACTTACAAAGGCAATCGAATTGAAGTGAAAATTGAAAGCTTGAAAATGTTTGTTTTATTTAACCCGAACGGGTTATCAGGTTTTCTTTTATGACAAATTATACCACGATGTGCCTCTCAGTCACTTATCTAAATTATTGAAATAACTAAAATGTTATTGTTTGTTAACCCTAACTGGTTATCAGATTTTCTTTTATGACAAATTATACCACGATGTGCCTCTCAGTCACTTATCTAAATTATTGAAATAACTAAAATGTTATTGTTTTTGTCACCGAAATAAATTCATTTATTTATCCAATCTCAACTTGTGACACAAGTTTTTCTTAAGTTTGCGAGGAAGTTTGCAATACCTAGAAGCACTTGAGATAGGTTCACCTTTTATTATACTCAATCGATCTGAACTTGTCTGTCAGTCTGTACGATTTGCATCCTTGTGTGAAAATTGGTACACCAGCATGTGATCTGAACCTGTCTGCCAGTCTGTACGATTTGTATCCTTGTGTGAAATT